>JAASAO010001350.1:0-21391 GCA_017311375.1 Mytilus coruscus | reverse complement strand
TGCTGTAATGATCGACACATATTACTTAAATAAAAACTAATTTCAAAATCACGCAAGAGGTTCGCATTTATGGAATGTAAATACTGCGAAGTTCGTTTCACATAAGAATCTTAATGATTTATGTATCCGTACGATACGTGCATATAAATTATTGACTGATAAATTGCTGGCGGTTGTCAAATAGAATTCATCAGATAAGTCAAATATGCATCATTGTATCGATCACCGATCATTCACCGATTTGTAAAGTTCACGTCAATCAGTAATGCCCAAGGTTGCATTTACAACGGACTTATACAAAGTTTGTTTGATAATGTTTCTAATTTTATAAGTAAAACTTTCCATATACAATGGTTTCTTTTAGAGTGACTGATCTGTTTAGAAAGCATTCGAACTTTAAAATACCGGCCATTTACGGAATTGATTTATTTTACTAAATTAATTTCAAGTATCCAGATTGATTTATTTATCAACTGATTTGTAAATTATATCGTTAGAAACACAGCCTTTGTCATTCAGAATATCATTTACATAGATTAGATCGCTTACAAACAAATTAGAAATCGCGTCTCAATTTTGTTATTTTTAGTATCAGCGATTACCCTTGTCAAATATTCAATCATTCATTCATTTTGCCATCACAATAGATTTTTTTTGTTATTTAATAGCTGATATCTTAATCAAACTGCAGGTAACCCTGGCATTTAAATACGGACAGCATTCATGTGCTACCATATAATAGCAGCGATTCGTCATGTATTTAAAAAAAAAAATTAAACTTTCGAAATACTAAGGTGTGTTTACCCCACTTATATATGGCCTTAATCATATTTGGCACAACTTTGCAGGTATCAATGCTCATAAATATTTTAATTTATTATGCCTCTTTATTTGTAATGATTCGAGCATAGACAAAGCGTGTGTTGAGTACTAAATTAAAAGCCTGGTAACTTTGATGATGTTTTGCTTCTCCTGCTATTGACCATTTTAAGCGTAAATAAAAATATTATTTTCAAATTAGAGAAAGAATAATGTTTCTTTTTTTAGGGTGATTCGGCTTTACATCTAGCAGCAAGCCAATCAGATCATAGCGCTGTGAAATTTTTAATTAAACAAGGTGCCAATGTCTCAGCTCGGAACAATGAGGTGAGTCGTGCTAAACTTTATTTATAATATGACATGTTATTTAATAGTTTCATTTGATTGCTTTTCATGCTACGTATACGTGTATACTAGTATATGATTTTGTATTTGGAGGTTGTCTGTGTGTTGATGTCCATTTTAAAGTTGGTGTGTTGTGTAGGTGTGTGTGTATGTGTGTGTTTTGTTTCTAAACTAATTTAATTGTTTTGGTTGAAAAATCAAAATTTGGATTACGTTTTCCTAAAGTTATATATATTATGTTATTCCTTTTCTGTATAAGTAGTCACTCATCTTCTAACCTAATGAAGCTTACACACTTATTATGTTTTTGGATAAAAAAGAGGGGAGAAAGATACCAGAAGGACATTCAAACTCATAGATCGAAAATAAACTGACAACGCTTTTTCTTTCAGTGCTGACCATTTGCCCAATTAATTTCTTTGAAAGTTTGACTCCCTACATTAAAATGTGTCATGTTAAGCACATAAAAAAAGATAAAATGCACATATCGGATGTGTCACAATTTAATTGCTCATCTAAACAGCATATAGATCAAAAATATTATGTATTATGTATGATGTGAAAATATTTCACGCTTTTTCAATTCTGGTGAAAAGGAATTTTTATCAGATACAAATAATTGGGTTAAAGTTTTTCAATAACAGTCAAGTAGTTGTTCACATTTACTTAATTTTATCAGTATCGATTCTCTTGGGCTCAATCAGTAAGCTCATTTCAACACCATCTCACCGCGATGAAGTTAAACTCCTTCCACTATTGATATTAATTGTAAATTCTTCATATATATGTAGGAAAAAAAATTACCATTGTGATTTTTAGTCAACATCCGTCTATTTCTTTGTAAAATGGTCCACGAGTTTTGACAATACTTTTAAAGGTAAAATAAATATGCAATACCTGGTTATCGGATGCAACTGACATCCTATGATGAGTTAAAAAGATTTAATTGTATTTATATTTTCAATTCCAATTCTTACAAATGATAATCATTACATTACTTACATTTTTAAACACGTAAATAATGACTATACACATTCCGTTGGTTCATGATAAGTTGAGATCTTAATTAGTAAATCATACAAGACTAACAAAGGCCAGAGGCTCCTGACTTGGGACAGGGTAAACAAGTTTTGTGAGATCTCAACCTCCCTATACCTCTGACCAATGTAGAAAAAAACAAACACACAGTAATACGCACAGTAAAACTCAGTTTAAAAGAAGTCCGAGTCCGATGTCAGAAAAGCTAACAAAAGAAACTTGGAAAAATGACAATGATACATACATTAACAAAGGACTACTAGCAGTTACTGACATGCAAGCTAAATACCTCAATTTAACTGATTGAAAGATTATGTCTTCATCATATGAAAAAGCACAATCCCTCCCGTTAGGGGTTTAGTATCATACCATCATAAAATATATGAGAAGAACATATCCCGTGTCATGCCAACAACTGGTTTTAGAATAAATATGTTTATTTCCGATGCAAAGACCCTTTGAGTGAATCAATATTAAAACCAAAATATGCCATCTTTAATGACCTGACAACAGTATCGTAACTATATCCCTTCTTAAAAATCTGTTTAAAGGTTTGGTTAGCTTTTGAGGTGAATGCCGACATTTTTGTGCTTTGTAAAGAATATTACCATAAAAGATTGGATGTGAAATACCTGAATGTATAATACGTCTGCGTGTTGATTTATATTAACGAATGCTGTCCTTGTACCGATGATAAAATTTAGTAAATGTTTTGATTAGTTTGTGATATCAAAAACCCTGGCGTCATAATTTTTCAGTAATACATAGATTTCTCTCATTAAAATCAAATACGTTGTTACATACACGAGCGAATCGAACAAGTTTAGAAGGAACTTCACCATCTAAAATGGATAATTAACAATAGGAAATAAAATAATATCTCTTATCATAGATTTTGGTATTAAGCTTCCCGTTAAAGATATAGATATCAAGATCCAGGAAAGGGCAGTGTTCATTATTAGTATTAGCTTTATTTAAAGTCAGTTCAGCAGGATAAATCTCTTTAGTGTACATACTGAAGTCGTCATTATTGAGAGCCAATATATCATTCAAATATCTAAAAATTATTAAATTTTTGTATATGATGTTGTTTCGATGGGTCTTTACTGAATTTAGTCATAAATTGTAACTCATAACAATACAGAAATAGTTCCCCAATAAGTGGTGCACAGTTAGTTCCCATTGAAATTCCGATAACTTGACGATATACGAAATCTCCAAAGCGAACAAAAATGTTATCTAGTAAAAATTCTAGGGCAGTTATAGTATCAAAGCAGGTCCAATTGACATAGTTCTTTTGTTTGTTGTTACTAAAAAATGACCAAAAAGAGTTTGAACATATATATTCGCATTCTGACTTTTTAAATGCCCATTTAATTAGGTGTATGATTTTTTTTCTTAATAAGAATATGAGACAAAGTGGTATATAGGGTAAAAAAATTAAAACGTTTAACAGATTCAAAATCACCAATATAAGCATGCAATTTATCAAGTACTTCCAATTAATTTTTTACACTCCAAAAGTAATTAATTTCACTATTTTCAAAAGTATTTGGAGGATTTTTAGCTATAACTTGGTATTGTTTCTTGTGGATATTTTTCCTATTTATAGCATTCGTTATTATGTACTCGATTTTGCGTTCAATCACGAACAGTTTATAGTCAAGATATATTTATTCTGAAATAACACAGGCAAATAGAAGGTAAACATAAAGCACATTCACATTTATCGAATTTTCGCCTGTTATATTGATATGAAAGTATAGAATTGATAGGTTAGCATTTTTGGGGTAGGCTTTTAGAAAACATTATAGAATAAGAGCTATTTTAACATACACAATTGACCTCATTAAAATTGTATTAATGATGAACATAAAAACAAAATCGGTTGCGCAATCATTTTCAGCTACACATCAACATATATATGAGCAAGTCTCTGGGTATATATATAAACTTATATCATATCGGTGAATAACAAACTTTATAATTAAGTAGTCAGTATCAATTCTTCGCATTCTTTAATAGAATTTAATATTGTCACTTATTGAGTAGTTCAAGTTCATTATCTATACCATTTTTATATTTGTCTGCATTTTCTCAAAAACGTCATACACACAGAAATTTTACCAAATTTAAAAGTACGAAAAAAGGGTCAAATAAAATATACGCAAATAAAATATTCACAGAACACAAGTGTCAGTTCAATTTACTATAATCGTATGACAATTGTTCTGGTCATTTTAAATTCAATGAATCAAGGCATTGATGTGGATTTTTTTCATCGGCAACAGAAAAGTGATTATTTATTTTTCAAAATTATTTTCAGTTTACTTTTTTTTAGAATTCTAGGAAAAAAATCTTCAGTTGTTAAAAAACAAAAAAAGAATAAAAAGAGGTCCCTTTTCTCACTCAATATGAAATCTCAGCTCTCTTATCCTCTTTGCATAATAATCTACATAGATTTTTTAAATAATAATAACTTATTTCAAAATCATGCAAGAACTAATAAAGAAATCAAGAAAATTTTGACACGTCAACGAATATAAACAACATCGTGTAACACGAGTTTAAGAATGTACTTCATATATATTACTTTAAGATGCTTGATTTCTTGATTGACAACATATTTGTTACGTTTGGAGGACGTGTTTTTCAACAGACTGTCGGAATTCCAATGGGAACCAATTGTGCCCCTCTTCTTGCCGACTTGTTTCTTTATTATTATGAGGCTGACTTCATACAGGAACTTCTTAGGAAGAAAGATAAGAAGTTAGCAATATCCTTTAACTCTACGTTCCGCTATATAGATGATGTTCTCTCACTAAATAATACAAAATTTGGTGATTATGTTGAACGAATCTATCCCATCGAACTAGAGATAAAAGATACTACAGATACAGTTAAGTCTGCCTCATATCTTGACTTACATCTCGAAATTGACAATGAGGGTCGGTTGAAAACAAAACTTTACGACAAAGAGATGATTTCAGCTTCCCAATTGTGAACTTTCCATTTCTATGTAGCAACATTCCAGCAGCGCCTGCATACGGAGTATATATCTCCCAATTGATACGATATTCCCGGGCTTGTGTTTCCTATCATGATTTCCTTGATAGAGGATTGCTGCTCACAAGGAAGCTATTAAACCAAGAGTTCCAAATGGTGAAGTTGAAATCATCCTTCGTAAATTTTACGGACGCCATCACGAGTTGGTTGACAGTTATGGAATAACCGTTTCACAGATGATATCGGATATGTTCCTTATGTCGTAACTACAATACCCTTCCCTTTTCACAAATGTGACTTACCGAATTAGACTATTTACCGGATTTGTAATAACATAAGCAACACGACGGGTGCCACATGTGGAGCAGGATCTGCTTACCCTTCCGGAGCACCTGAGATCACCTCCAGTGTTTGGTGGGGTTCGTGTTGCTTAGTCTTTAGTTTTCTATGTTGTGTCATCTGTACTATTATTTGTCTGTTTGTCTTTTATTTTTGGCCATGGCGTTGTCAGTTTGTTTTCGATCTATGAGTTTGACTGTCCCTCTGGTATCTTTCGTTCCTCTTTAATGATTCTAAATTTTGTTTATAATTTAAAAAAATCTTGTTTTCTATAAATAAACAAAACAAAACAAAACCTATAACAAACAGAGAAGGAATCTATATTTAGAATCTAAAGAACGTGTCAACACAGTTCGTTTACGGTCTGTTTGATTCATGCTCTTCTGCACAACTTAATTAATCTCATGAAAATCATAAACAAAGTGTTTTAAAATGTTGAAATCGTTTTCAAGTAAAAGTTAAGCTAGCTTTTGTTGATGTGCATTGCAATTGTTAAAATGTCACCATGATGCATTAAATAATCTCAAGCATTTAATTGTAACCCAAAACATCACTAACCGTTGAGTTACGAACCATCCATACATGATACGTAGAAAATCGGAAACCTTTACGAGGGACAGGCACAAACATAATGTCTGGTTGCGGGATCCATTCTCCTTACCTAATGTGCAGATGGTGTAACAGCTAATCACACGGATACACATTAAATATTTGTTGGAAAGAGCTTGACTCGTGAGATTGATACAATGGACACACACAATTATCAGACACTAAAGACACCAAAAAGCTACGTGAAAGTACTCGCAATTACGTAACAGCAGTTCAAATCCAACAACAAGTAATGCAAAATCAGATATCCAAGACAAAAGGGTATTTGCAAATTTTACAACAGTTAACTACTGCGGATTCTTTTTTTTCTTGAATACCAATTTGCGTGGATTGATGGAAACTTGTATTTTCGTTGATAATTGGTTTCGTGGTTTTGCCGAAGTCTGCATGCAAGCCTATACAAAATGCATTTTTCGTTAAACATTTAAATACACGAAATCTAATGAATCCACTATAACAGGCGGATATTCTCAAAAATTCATCTTCTATTTTGTCCATTTATTTCATGTTTTACTTCCAACTGAACAAAATAAAGTTTATAATGCAAGTGTGCCTAAATAATAGCGATAATTCTTGAAACCGCAGTTAACAATATATCCAACAGTCAAAATGTATCGCACATATGATGTAAACAGTACATAAAATTGTTCGCATATAATGATGTCACTGATGATAATATCATATACACAACATGAGATCACAAAATAATATCAAAAACTGAAATATGTTGGTTTTCTCTATACAGATAATTGAAAACATTTGGGTTCGAATAAATTCGAGTATGAGATAAATCTGTAAATATTCAAAAAGGGACGAAAGATACCAGAGGGACAGTCAAACTCATAGATCGAAAACAAACTGACAACGCCATGACCAAAAATAAAAGACAAACAGACAAATAATAGTACAGATGACACAACATAGAAAACTAAAGACTACAACACGAACCCCACCAAAACTGGGGTGATCTCAGGTGCTCCGGAAGGTAAGCAGATCCTGCTCCACATGTGGCACCCGTCGTGTTGCTTATGTTATTACAAATGCGGTAAATAGTCTAATTCGGCAAATCACATTCGTGAAAAGGAAGGGTATTGTAGTTACGACATAAGGAACATATCCGATATCATCTGTGAAACGGTTATTCCATAACTGTCAACCAACTCGTGATGGTGTCCGTAAAATTTACGAAGGATGATTTCAACTTCACCATTTGGAACTCTTGGCTTAATAGCTTCCTTGTGAGTAGCAATCCTCTATCAAGGAAATCATGATAGGAAACACAAGCCCGGAATATCGTATCAATTGGGAGATATATACTCCGTATGCAGGCGCTGCTGGAATGTTGCTACATGGAAATGGAAAGTTCACAATTGGGAAGTTGAAATCATCTCTTTGTCGTAGAGTTTTGTTTTCAATTTATTGTAATACAATTACTTCGAGATAGATCCGCAGTTATTCAAAGATCCAGATGTAAAGAAGAAAAGTCAAGCGTGAGAACATAACGTAAACAAGGACTTGCATATTCGCGTGGAAAAAAATATAATCTTATTAACAAAATAGTAGAAGACAATGCCACGCAATTCCTAGGGCGTGTTTTGCGCGTAATATTAATTTTAAATCTTTGAACTCGAACTTTAAGAATAGACAAAAGTAAGTCACTGAACGTAAGCCTGAGTACATAAAAATCCAAAATAACAAAAAAAAAAAAATGCATTGCCACACAGTATATATATATCAGGCTGTTTATGTAACTTCTTTCAAGGGACGAACACTGAATGTCTTTATTCTTACGCGGTCTTCCCTCTGAGTATCATGTCAGTGATGTTCTGCTAAATCACCAAGCCTACAATGCAGTTTATGACATCGTGGACGTAGTTCAACTTTCTGTAATGTTGACTTACTTGCAATGACGGCGTCTTCGAAACCGGTTCTATGACCATTGAGCCATTAGTAGAATTATTGCTGTGCTAGTCCAACATATTGGAGGTCAAAGACATAATAATCGAAAATATAAATTACATCTGAACTTTTGCAGGTCTCACTGCGAACTATGTTAAGTTCCTTTTTTGTGAAATTACTGATGGATGTTGCTGAATGCTATATGTATATGCAACATTTACAGTGTGTGTTACAACAAAAGTGAAAACTCTGCAAAATCAACGAGACACTTTTCTATATCAGCACATATCTTACACTATTAGCTTTCATTGAAGCAATTATTAGGGCATGCAAAATATCTTGAAATTTTTTTTTCAATTAAAATTAAATATGTTCAAACAACACCGAAGCTGGACTTCTGGACAATCTACAAATAGATGGTCAAATTGTCATATTTTATTCTATTAACGTGTTACTTGGGATACTCTTCGCTTTTGTAATTAGTTTAAATAGCAAAAGCATGAATTGAATAGAGCACTTCCTGCTTCACACGTGACAGTAGGTTTCATGCTGTTACAATAGGCTCCTTAACAATGTTGTTAGAATGTTGATACATTCCTACAGCAGAATGTAAACACACTTGTATATATTTTAGTGTTTCTTGATTATAGTACTATTAGTATGACAGAGACAGTAGTTTGTATTCAATAAGTTAAATGGCAATTGTAATAAATATATGATGTTTCACGGAAGCCACAATAGGAAAATTAAACACAATTTATAAACACACAAATGGCCACAAACACAATAATACATAAAAAAGGTATCAGCATGTTAAAGTATGCTTGAAAAGAGATGTGTCCGTTGATTTCCAGTGGATTAATGAGTATGATAATATATTACATGTTTTGTGCAATAAAAACAAACGAAACGCAGGGACTATAACATGTTTATCGAAACTTCAACTACACTTAATCGATACAAAAAATAAGTTAAGGCTCCATCGAAGTTTACTAAATCAATCCAATCGTAACGTATAGAGAGGAACGTGTGTCACTATTCGATTTTTTGTTCATTGGATGACCCTAGGAACCTTAGGATTTCACTAAAAACACACAATATCAATGACATTAAACAAAACACATAAACTTTTACACCTTTGCATACAAATTTCCTGAGGAATCCTTTATGAAAAGAAACCCAAATAATCCGTAATACAGTGTGAGGGCGTCAAATAAAAGAATATTAAAAATAGATATCACAGCTTATCCTGATGTAACAATAAGGAGATTTTATCAGTTTGTTTCAAATTAATGTGATATGGTCTAGAGACCATAAAATCGAAACAAATGAATAGATACGGCCTTGTTTTGTAAAATAAAACTATGTGAATCATGCGTTCATGCATTGGCTATATCATTTATACTAAGCATGCTTAGGTTACAAAACATTTTATAAACATTTAAATCTGAAAATTGTTTTTTCTAGTTAAAAGCTATCAAAAATTTTAAAAAGAAAAAAAAAATTCGAGAATTTGAGACTTTTGCTACAGACATTTCCCCAAAATGTTATGCATACTTCCGTCAAGTCAGTTGGCGATTGTTGAGAAAAGAGTTTAATCACTTATAAACTCTTTATCTATCTTTATAGCAAGCGCATAATTATTCTATCATGTATTACTACTGAAATTAGCAAAATATTATTCCTTCCTTGTTGTCCTCAACCACGATTTCTGTGAATTGGACTTTAGTCAACCCGGCTATATGAAATAGTGTACACTAATTTTCTGCAATGAAATATATATGAAAGAACGAGCTGCTCTGAAATATATATGAAATAACGAGATGCTCTGTGTGACATATTGAAGTCGGCTTCATAAAACATATTCTAGCACTCCGTACAATATGTGTGAAAATGTAAACTGGATATAACAAGAGGAGGTTGTTATGGCAACTTTTAAATTGTCTAATTTCTCGTATATATTATGGTTTTTTTATTGTGTACAAATAAAGGCAACAGTAGTATACCGCCAATAGTCATAAGCAAAAACTACTCCGGGTAACAAACTAAAACCGAAGGAACACATCAACTATAAGAGGAAAACAACGGGACAACAGAAACACTGAACTACAACATACATAGAAATGGACTGTAGATAACAACTTCCATATTCCTGACTTGGTACAGGACATTTTAAGAAAAAATCGTGGGATGAACCTGGTTTGATACAAACACTGTAATACGAACATAAGAAAGACAATATAATACAAAAGGGTCACACACTCGAATGGTTCGAAATAAATAATTCGCTACTTTAAACACTAGCATGTTATACAAAACTTTACCGTTGTTAAATGTTGAGTTACAGTAAATGTCTTCAGCATCCAAATGGTTAAAATTGCCCGATTAGATTTTTACAAATTAACGTAATATTCAGTACACAGGCAATTTTTTCCAACGTGTGTTTCACGTTTGTGCTCATCACGTGAGAACAACGTTTTTCCCACGTGTGTATCACACCGGTTAAACATTTATATCACGTGTATTTTACAAACATGATATTCTCACGTGATAATCACGTTTTAATCTGCTCACGTGTTATTCACGTTTAAATATAACATTATTATCACATGTAAAAATTTTAACGTGATTTTAACGTGTAAATATTGTGTTAATTTCACATGTAAATTTTTTAACGTGATTTTAACGTGTAAATATTGTGTTAATTTCACATGTTGATTTTTCCATGTTATTTTAACGTGTAAAAGTTGTGTTATTTTCAGGTCTATTTTTTCACATGATTGTGATGTGAATTTCATATTAATATCACATGGATTACATACATGTATGTAAGTGCAAGTTGTTTTTGCAATGGTCATGTTGGATGTTCGTGTATCAAGTGAATATATACATGTAAGGTAACACATTAGGCATATAAATTCTACCTTCAAGTAGTACTGTCACCAGAAAAGTAGTAATCTACATATACATGTACCTTAACTTTCAGTTTAAGCAAGACTTAAATGTACAGTTACTATCACTAGTGTTGCACTGATTTGAGGCAAAAGTTTAAAATTCTGAAGTTTTATTAATATTTAATACAAAAACGACTACTGTCATGACTGTAACCATAGTTATGATAGTACAACATAAAAATTCACCAATTGAAAATAATTTGCTTTGCTAAGCAAAGCTGGATACAACTGCAAAGGTCCAACCCTGAATAGTTGGGCAAAAATGGATACAATATTAGCACTTGATACAGGTCTGAATTTGGATTGTAATTAAATATTTGACACATAATAGGTTTCTGACACCCTCCCCTATAAATATCATATAATATCAGAGAGATGCATACACTTAACACAAGTTATTGTCTGAAACTACTTAAATGCTATTCTGGGCCCTTTTGGCCCCTAATTCATAAACTGTTGGGACCATAACCTTCCATTTGAGGTTATAAACCTTGTGTATAAATTTCATGAATTTCTATTCACTTATACTAATGTTATTGTCCGAAACCAACTGTCTTTGGACGACGACGATGAAAACTTGATACCAATATACGACCACAAAATTTTTTGTGCGGTCGTAAAAAAATGAAATTGTATAAAAAAGAAGATGTGGTATGATTGCCAATGAGACAACCCTCCATAAGAGACCAAAATGACAATTATTGTATGTTGTTTACTACATGTACAATATTATTCCTTCACACAAGTTATTCTGAATTACCAGACTAATTAGAAATATACATTTTGCTTTGTTATGTTCTTTGATGATTGAGTTTTTTTCTTCATTTCCTGTTCTATTTTTTAAAATCTTCCTTTACTTAAAGTTGACAATGGTCTTCAATAGAATTACAAGAGGTACATTCTGTAGCAAGTCTTTTTTACTGAAATTAACTCATTTCATGTTCTGATATCTTCTTTTCACAGTCTTGTTGTTATAATGATTTACTGCTGCAGACACTTATTTCCTCTTTTTATTCCTAGAAGATGTTTCACTCTGCCAATTTTCCCTGCAAACATACGAAAATCTAAGTAAGAACAAAGAAATTGTAATAATAGCTTATTAACTTTGTCATTGAATTCTACTGGTACTGAACATGCTCATAGTATGTTTTAGTTTATGATAATTTTATTTGTCAATTGACTAAAATAGGATAAGACACAAGTTTAACTTCTGTATACAATAGGATATAACATTAAATTGAGTATGCATATACATACAAAAAAATTTGATTCTAACATGAGTATAAGTAATTTGAAAATAAAGTGCAGGGCTCAGTTTGATATGAACGACCGCAGAGGTTGAACCCTGAACGGTTGGGACAAGTATGGACAAAACAGTCAATCTTGATACAGATATGAATTAAGATTATAAAGAAATAAGCAACACAGCATAGGATGGACACAGAATGAATGTGGCCTAAGAAATTAAAAATTTTGAAATTGGACATTTATGGTTACCGGTACCTATTATGGTCCAATTTCCAAAATCTTAAAACAACGTTACATTCAGCATATCAAAGAACCACAAGAATTCATTTTCTATGAAATCAAACAAAGTTTAATTTTGAACCCTATGAACCCCAATGTGGACCTATTTAATAACAGGGCCCAAAATCTAAATATGTGCCAGGTTAGATTCAGCATATGAAAGAACCCCAATAATGCAATTTTATTGAAATCAAAATAGTTAAATTTCGGACCGCAAGAATGTGATATGTAGACCAATTTTAACATGTGGCCAAATATCAGAAAATCTGCCTGCATGATTAGATTAATCATATCGAAAAAACAAAAATTCAAACAAATTTTACACTTTGGACATGTTGGTTCTTAATGGGGACCAATTAGAAAACAGAGCACAAAATTAAAATTCTAACTTAACACTGTTAGATATGACATATCATAGAAACCCCAATTATTAAATTTAATATGTCTTGAGATGACAAAGTGTACCCTTTGGTCCTAAATGTGGACCTTCTAAAAATGGAGCCCAAAATCGAGATTTGATAAAATAAATAAAATCAAGACGTTGAATTAAATCCAATTGAAATTATATTGGTCAAGAAAAGAGCAATTTGTACAAAGTATTAAAAAAAGTATTGTTTTGGCCCCTAATGTCTAAATTGTTAAGCCCTAACCCCAAAATCAATCCCAACCTCCTTTTGACGTATGGAACCATGTGGTACAATTTCATAAAGATCCATTTAGTTACTAAAGTTATTGCCTGGAAACAAAAGTCTTCAGAAGACAACGCCATACCATAATATGGTTGCAAAAATTGAGGTTGTATAAATATATCATGGATAATATAAAATAAATAAACAGCTGCGCTATGAGCGCATGATACGCGCTTCATCTTGTGTAAGAAGTTTTATGCAATAATCATAAATAGTTTCTGAGATACAGCGCGACATGTGAAAAAAACTTTTTACAAAAACTCAATAACTCTAAAATAAAATTTCGAATCTTCACCAAATACATGTAATATACAGATCTAAAGATTAATATAACTAAGAAGTGTGTAAAGTTTTAAGCAATAGTCATTAATGGTTTTTAAGATACGATGCAACATGTGAAAACCCCCCTCTTTTTTACAAAAAACTCAATAACTCCAAAATAAAATTTTGAATCATCACCAAAAAGTATATTGATCTTTAGATTAATTTAACTAAGAAGTGTAAAGTTTTAAGCAATAATCACAAATCGTTTATGAGATATGGCGTGACATGTGAAAACCCACCCCCCTTTTTTTACAAAAAACTCAATAACTCTAAAATAAAATTTTGAATCATCACCAAAATGTATACAGATCTTTGAATTAATATAATTAAGAAGTGTGAGAAGTTTAAAGCAATAATCAGATATCGTTTTTGAGATACAGCGCGACATGTGAAAAATACACACCCCTGTTTTAGTTATAAAGTCCCGTAACTCAAAAAGTTTAATTCCTATTTTCACCAAAAAGTATACAGATCGTTTGACCATCATAAGAAACAACTATGTTAAGTTTCATGAAATTTGGATAAGCGGTTCTCAAGTTACGGTGCGACATGTGGACGCCGGACAGACAGACGGACACCGGACATTTTAGTACCATAATACGTCCCGTCAAAATTTTGACGGGCGTATAAAAACTGTATTTAAGGGATTTGAAAGTAAAAGTAATGAAAAACAAATGAGGATGAAAAATGAATTTTTGGAGGTTGAATGCAAGATATTTACCATACCCAATGAAATAAAAAACTGCATAGACCTTTATAGATCTAAATATATAATGTACAATGTATATACATTAAATGACAAGCCTGCCTGATACAAAGTTATCAGTAAACTGAAGAAAATTTTGTGATGGATGATGAGACAAAAACAATAATACTAGTACTCTTTGGTCTCCTCAGATACATAATGAGATTGCATGGACAAGGTAATATCAATAGCCTTTATTTATATCTCTAACCGCCAGTCACTTTTGGTCATTTTTAAAGAACTTCTGCTAAAGACAGATCTTTGGCTATCTCTGATACATGTACATAATATTCATGAGCAGAGACAGACAAATTGTTTTACATTTGTCATTCTGTGGCATTTTATATATTTATTATAGATGACTATGCATTACAGGTTTTACTCATTGTTGAAGGCCAAACCTATAGTTATTAATGTCTGTATCCTTTGGTCTCTTGAGTAGAGTTGTCTCATTGGCAATCATACCACATCCTCTTTTTTTTGACATTTGTATTGACACTTATATTGATGTCTTTGTATTAACTAACAGATGCCTCTACTGATTTTGTTGTTTGTCTACGTTCTGATTTATTGAAATATAGACAATATTTTTTCATTTATCTCAATGGTTTGATTGTTACAGCCAAGTTAATCAAGTATATAATACCTGCTACTTTACTTCTCCTCCTTATAGAAAAGTACATTTACTTTGTTAAGTTTTTTCCCCAATGAGCTCCTCAACAATTTTCTCTGTTCATTATCTAGGGACTTGCAGACTTGCTGCATCACTAAAACATATATCAAATTATTCAATTGATGGAAAAAATCTTTCATTTTATAATGGTTAATAATATTTATTACACAATAGAAATATAACTTTAAATATTTTTTTCACATGTAGCTTTAAAGTTTGTAGTAATGTCATAAATGTTTAGGCTAAACATAAAATAAAAGATAGCTGTTCAAAGCTGACGGACATGATATCCTATCATCAATTAGATAAAATAAATTCTATATATTTCTCTAAACTCCACATGCTTCAGCTGACAATGTAAATTAAATATGAAGACAAATAATTGTTTACAACTTACCTACCCAATATATAGTTAAAAGCCTTAACCTTAGGCAGTCAATGCACCCCCAGCCCCCACCACACACCGCTTTTTTTTTATCAAACTTTATGGATCCACCACTGAATATGGAAAATAGTTCGTAAATCTGCTTGACTTGTGTCTTATTGAGTTTGTGTTAAGTGAGGTGTTAACCGTTATTTCTTAAATTAAGGCCAGTTACTGAGTTAGGGCAGAGATACAATACAATATGTCTCTGGTTAGGGTAAAACAAAATCAGAAAAAACGGTGATTTTATCGAACTTACCTGTACTGCAAATTATCAAAGTCACATGTACGCAGTATAATAGACCAGAGACGTTTTTTTTTTACTGCTAAAGTTCCGTTATCGTACAGTACACACACTGTCAGTTTTAAAGAAACAGGTACCACATGGACAAGGAGATTGCTTGTAAAATAACCGCGGAAATACCGCGCACCTTGAAAAATTTCGGAATCGGTGTTTACCCCAGAAGAGGAATCAATTTATTAACATTGTTTTGTTATCCAGCTGGTAGCATAATATGATTTAAATTTTAAATTTAATCAATATTTTGAAAGTTTAAATATGAAATGCAATCGATAAATGCAGTTTAAATGAGAATTGATGTGCTTCGTATCTCAGATAATTATCCCGTACAGTTCACGGAAACGAGCGTCTCCTCCAGACGACACATTTGGACGACACCAATATTGACACCACAGTACTGGCAATGGAGAGTAATACAGATACTCTTGGAGACATATATATCAGGTATATTTTATTCAGAAACCCGTTCTGAAGGCATGTGTACAGTAGTAAATTATAATATATCATTCCCAGAACAAATGCAGTCTTCATGAAAAACTTGACAGCCCGAAAATTTGAAAAACCTGTCATAAAACCAAAATTTTAAATTTCTTAAATTTAAATCATATACAGATATATGGTTGGTGAGTTGTGTGTCCTTTTCATTAAAATTTTACTGTCACAACAACATTTTACGTGTCTGGGCGGTATGATTTTATGAGTTAATCATGAAGACCAATAATGATCACAAACATACTCAACCCTTGAAAGAAAATTACCACAGGCCACATGCACTTGTTTCTGACAATGTGGGTTTACCCTCCACACCTGTACGAAAAATCACAAGGTAGCTAACTGGATCTGTCCTTGCTTGTCCTAAACTAAAGCCATGCAGATACTCTTGAAGTCAATGAAGATAAAACAGGTATATATTTTATCTCACAACCCATTTAGGCATGTTGACAGTAGTACTAATAAATTCTTTCGGTGGGGTGGGGTCGTGCTGGGGACTTCAATGCTTAATTGAAGGGTGTACCGCGGTGGTTCTGTTACCCTACCCTTTTCATATGAGTTAGCCTTTAAAAATGTAGACCTTTTCATATTTTACATGGGTAAAATGTTACCTTTTCCCATATTGACTTTTATTATTACATGTATTTGGGTTTCGTGCGGTGTAAATGTAAAAGTGGAGTGCAAAAGGAGAGAAAATTGGTTGATAAAAACACAGCCTTTCTTTTGAAAGAAAATTACCAAAGCACTACAACTTTGTATAATCTCTGTAAAAAAATATCTTGATGCCCCCTTTTAAAAATCCTGGATCCCCCCTTTTCCCAATAAAATATACATGTACTCAGACACATGTCTCTGATTTACTTCAGAAGTTTAAAAGAGAACTAAAGGTAGTATTTATAGATAGATTTAGTTTATATTTATATATCCATCTAAAATAAAAATTATGAAAAGATTGATTGATTGTTGGTTATTATGAAAAGAAAAGAAGAGCTAGGTTATCAGGATTTTTTTATTTTGGAATATCATGGATAAAGCCAGAGGAATCTGAATATCTGGCAAAAACTCAAATACAGGAGGAGCAAACATCCTTCGACATAGTAATATGTTGGTTTTGATTTTAACAAGACTTGAACAATGAATAAATAGCGACTTTTTTATATTCAGCTGCAGGTACTGAGGACCTATGATATACATGATCTGTCTGGAGTGGTATATAAACTTCACTTGTCATGCTTGTCTCATACTCAACTGAACATTTAACTCCTTTCCTTTAACCAGATAAATATATGTCAAGATTGTTCACAGAATGACACTTGAGTTATCAGGCAATTAACTTTCATTGTCCCACAATTTATCACACAATTTTGGTTGAAATCAAATTATGTGATACCCCAATTGCAACATGGCTATAGTTATCATAATATGCCTTATGGTAGTCCACTGTAATGTTCCTTTAAAGTTTTATCAGACTTTGACAATAACTGTATGTGTTACTGTAAATGAAATGCTGAATATTTATGCATTTCTTTTTTCTATATGACAGTTATTAAGCAGGGCTTGAATGAAGTATGGAGGATCTGTTTGTAAATTCCTGACACGAAAAAGAAAATGACAGAGGGAGAAGTCCAGGTCAATGTTAGAAGGACAATTCAGCAAAGTTCCAACAGATATGTATGCACTTTTTCCATTTTATTAAATGTTATGCATTTAACAAAATAGTATGCTTAAAAAACATTCCTTTGGCTTGCAGCAAATGTGCAAAGAAAGAATATATTTCATTTGTTACATTAATGCTACGTATGATATTTATAACTTTGCAGAACAAAATGTTCTGAATGTTAGCATTAATTATTTCCCACTTGTCAACTGAAGGATGTTATGTAATGCATACAAAATTTATAAATCAAATGTTGTACAAAAATGTACTGCCTTCTTCAACATTTCATTTTATACTTTAAACAAAATTGATATGAATTTGAGGGCTTGCAATCGTGCACTCCTATCACAGCTGTTTATTTTATTTTTAACACACTGTACAATAAACCTGCATAATTGGAATCATTTATAGATACAAAAACTACTGTCAATGCTAAAAACCAAACTAATGGACTTTTATTGATTCATTGATGTCTTTATTTCCTCATACTAAAAAGTAATTGAGATATTGAATGATTGGTGTTTAGTGCCACTTTAAACACTATGATGCTATTTCTTGTGTCCTGTTTTTAGCTCACCTGGCCCAAAGGGCGTCCGTCGTCCGTCGTCGTCCGTTAACTTTACAAAAATCTTCTCCTCTGAAACTACTTGGCCAAATTTAACCAAACTTGGCCACAATCATCATTGGGGTATCTAGTTTCAAATTGTGTCCGGTGACCCGGCCAACCAACCAAGATGGCCGCCATGGCTAAAACTAGAACATAGGGTAAAATGTAGATTTTGGCTTATATCTCTGAAACCAAAGCATTTAGAGCAAATCTGACATGGGGTAATATTGTTGATCAAGTCAAGATCTATCTGCCCGGAAATTTTCAGATGAATCGGACAATGGGTTGTTGGATTGCTGCCCTGAATTAGTAATTTTAAGGATTTTTCCCGTTTTCGGTTATTATCTTGAAAATTATTATAGATAGAGATAAACTGTAAACAGCAATAATGTTCAGCAAAGTAAGATATACAAATAAGTCAAATGATCAAAATGGTCAGTTGACCCTTAAGGAGTTATTGCCCTTTAAAGTAATTTTTACCAATTTTTGTAAATTTTTGTAATCTTTTACAAAATCTTCTCCTCTGAAACTACTGGACCAAATTCAACCAAACTTAGCCACAATCATTATTAGGTATTTAGTTTAAAAATATGTGCGGTGACCCAGCTAACCAACCAAGATGGCTGCCATGGCTAAAAATAGAACATAGGGTAAAATGTAGATTTTGGCTTGTAACTCTAAAACCAAAGCATTTAAAGCAATTCTTACAGGGATTAACTTGTTTATCAAGTAAATATCTATCTGCCCTCAAATTTTCAGATCAATTGGACAACTGGTTGTTGGGTTGCTGCCCTGAATTGGTAATTTTAAGGAAATTTTGCTGTTTTTGGTTATTATCTTGAAAATTATTACAGATAAAAGTTCTGTAAACAGCAATAATGTTCAGCAAAGTAAGATCTTCAAATAAGTCAACATGACCAAAATGGTCAGTTGGCCCTTAAGGAGTTATTGCCCTTTATAGTCAATTTTAACAATTTTCATTAATTTGGTAAATTTTGGTACGTTTTACAAAATGTTTTCCTTTTGTAATCTTCTTTTCTGAAACTGCAGTAGAAAATCAATATAGAAAACAATCTACTAATGTACTGGCAATAAAAATAATCGATAATTCTATAACATGAAAAAAAAAAAAACACATTAATACCTGATGATGGTGTTTTTTCTTTACATTGAAAATGATGTCACAACTATAATCCCGAACAATAGGTCGAATGTCAGATATGTTTCAGTACTTTGGCTTCATTTTCACAGATTCCGAAGTGCAAATGATGCTTGAGTTCCTATACTAATTTATACAGACTTCATCCCTTTCACAGGTAAAGCCTGCCTCATATTATATTTAAAACTTTAATAGAATATCAGAAATTTTGAGAGAAAATTAATCAACCATGCAAGATCTAAAACTTAATTAATATTGTTCAAATTATCAATTAACTATTAAAAAAAAATTCTTGTTCTCATTTCCTTGGATAAATCCAATACAAATTATTTAAGCATTGGTATTGAATTAATATTTAAGAAATATTTCAAACCTTACCATTTTCTTCACAAGAATGAAGACCATATTTTCAGTGTCATGAGTATCAGTCATCATATTTGTTGTACTTTGATGTTTAAAAGTTGAATACAAAAAGATCAACAAAGCAATTCAAAACCACTTGAATTTTGCAACAACAAATGAGAGTTTTAACGAAGTTTCCGTCAGTCACATGTCCAATGTCCTTGACCTCATTTTCATGGTTCAGTGACTACTTGAAAAAGTTAAGATTTTTGTAATGTTAAATTCTCTTATTATAAGTAATAGGATAACTATATTTGGTATGTGCATACCTTGCAAGGTATTCATGTCCGTCAGACAGTTTTCATATGACCTCGACCTCATTTCATGGATCAGTGAACAAGGTTAAGTTTTGGTGGTCAAGTCCATATCTCAGATACTATAAGCAATAGGTCTAGTATATTCGGTGTATGGAAGCACTGTAAGGTGGACATGTATAACTGGCAGGTGTCATCTGACCTTGACCTCATTTTCATGGTTCAGTGGTTATAGTTAAGTTTTTGTGTTTTGGTCTGTTTTTCTTATACTGTATGCAATAGGTCTACTATATTTGGTGTATGGAATGATTGTAAGGTATACATGTCTAGCTTGTAGGTGTCATCTGACCTTGAGCTCATTTACATGGTTCAGTGGTCAAAGTTCAGTTTTGAGTTTTGGTCTTTTTCTAATACTATATACAATAGGTCAACTGTATTTGGTGTATGGAAATATTTTATGATCTATATGTCAGTCACGCAGGTTTTATTTGACCTTGACCTCATTTTCATGGTTCATTGCTCAGTGTTAAGTTTTTATACGACCGCAAAAAAATTTTGCGGTCGTATATTGGTATGACGTTGGCGTCGTCGTCGGCGTCGTCATCCGAAGACACATTGGTTTTCGCACTCTAACTTTAGTTTAAGTGAATGGATCTCTATGAAATTTTACCATAAGGTTCAATACCACAAAAGGAAGGTTGGGATTCATTTTGGGGTTATGGTACCAACAGTTAAGAATTAGGGCCAAAATATGCATTTTTGTAACTTCCAGACATAACTTGTGTGTTAGTGTATGGATCTCTGACATCGTACCACAAAGTTCCATATCACAAAGGGAATGCTGGGATTGATTTTAGGGTAATTGCCTCAAAATGTTAGGAATTAGGGCCAAAAAGGGCAAAACAAGCATTTTTCTAGTTTCATGACAATAACTTGTGTGTAAGTGTATGGATCTTTCTGAAATTGTACTACAAGGTTCCATATCACAAAGGAAAGATGGAATTGAGTTTGGGGTAATTGCCCAAAACTGTTAGGAATAAGGGCCAAAATAAGCATTTTCTAGTTTCCAAACAATAACTTGTGTTCAAGTGTATGGATCTCTGAAATTGTACTGCAAGGTACCATACC
>JAASAO010002536.1:0-12574 GCA_017311375.1 Mytilus coruscus | reverse complement strand
AATATCAAAATAGTCATTTGCTCGGAAAAATGAAACAGTGAAATGGGGTCAAATGGACTTTTCATCAACGTGAATTGAAGCTATAGTCTGTTTCCTATTTGTATTTATTTCTATATCTAAATCTAGGGTGGGCTCGAATGTCGACAAAGTTTGAAGAGAATAGAACGTTTTTGAGATATCTACTGTTTTTATTGGGAAAAGCATGTATTTATCTTAAATTTGAAGATAAATTTTGGTTTTAATCATAATGACTGTGACTCAGTTGCTATTCTAGCAAAAGCTAATTTGGTGAAAATTGGCCAAAAGGGTCCCTAAGCAAACACCAACGATTTAGTTAAATTGCAAAGTAGAAAAATAATCTTGGCATTGAATATTGTAGTCCAAGAATAGTTTCTCTTGCCAAAGTAGTAATATAATCATATTTTCAAAATTTGGAAAACTATAGTCTGTTTCAAAACGTGTTTTTTCAAGAAATGGTTTCATTTAAAGCCATTCTTCAAAATTCGATGTAGCTTTTCCGTATCAGAACGGTTTTGTTGACAATATGATCAGTGCTGGATGACCTTTGAAAAATTAGGCAAGTAAATAAACATTATCTTCATGTCTTTTGAACAGTACCGTATTTGGTGAAAAATCAGTTCCAATTTTGGCCTGATCTGCGGGCAAAACTAATTCTCCAAATTCAGAGAGTGATCAGATAATGTTTTGAAGATGTGATATTATCTACATAGACGCTAGCGCTTCTTTTGGCCCGGCGCTTAATTTTCGGAATTTTTTCATTACCGTATAGGTTACAAGGTCGCAATTATTTGTTTACATTTTACCGGCAAGTTTTTACCCCAAGATGGTACTCAGAATAGAATCCTATACGGCTTCTGATTGGATGATACAGGATTGGAATTACATTTAATCGAAAGCTTATCCAATTAGGTTTAAAAATTGCAGAAAATCATATTCACATTTTACGAAGTATAGAAAATATCTTCCATTTCTGCACGTCGGAGCCATTAAAATATGCCTTTTCATTAAGCGAAAAAATAGACGATCTTTTTCAACTGCATTTTAAGTCAATTTGAGCCGCATGACCCTATATATTTTTTGGTTGTAATGCAACACTGGCATTTCTAGTAACAGGAACTGCTACCCGTTTTCCCTAGTTTGTGTAGTCTTCGAGAAAAAATACGGAACACCAGTGGTACCCTATGGAAAATGCATTACGAATAATTGCGCTCTTGTAACCTATAGAAAAATGACATTTTTTTTAATAAGGCTTTGAAAATATCAAAATAGTCATTTTGCTCGGAAAAATGTGAAACAGTAAGAAATGGGGTCAAATGGACTTTTCATCAACGTGAATTGAAGCTATAGTCTGTTTCCTATTTGTATTTATTTCTATATCTAAATCTAGGGTGGGCTCGAATGTCGACAAAGTTTGAAGAGAATAGAACGTTTTGAGATATCTACTGTTTTTATTGGGAAAAGCATGTATTTATCTTAAATTTGAAGATAAATTTTGGTTTTAATCATAATGACTGTGACTCAGTTGCTATTCTAGCAAAAGCTAATTTGGTGAAAATTGGCCAAAGGGTCCCTAAGCAAACACCAACGATTTAGTTAAATTGCAAAGTAGAAAAATAATCTTGGCATTGAATATTGTAGTCCAAGAATAGTTTCTCTTGCCAAAGTAGTAATATAATCATATTTTCAAAATTTGGAAAACTATAGTCTGTTTCAAAACGTGTTTTTTCAAGAAATGGTTTCATTTAAAGCCATTCTTCAAAATTCGATGTAGCTTTTCCGTATCAGAACGGTTTTGTTGACAATATGATCAGTGCTGGATGACCTTTGAAAATTAAAGTAAAAAACATTATCTTCATGTCTTTTGAACAGTACCATTTGGTGAAAAATCAGTTCCAATTTTTGGCCTGATCTGCGGGCAAAACTAATTCCCAAATTCAGAGGTGATCAGATAATGTTTTGAAGATGTGATTTATTACATAGACGCTAGCGCTTCTTTGGCCCGCTTAATTTTCGGAATTTTTTCATTACCGTATAGGTTACAAGGTCGCAATTATTTGTTTACATTTTACCGGCAAGTTTTTACCCCAAGATGGTACTCAGAATAGAATCCTATACGGCTTTGATTGGATGATACAGGATTGGAATTACATTTAATCGAAAGCTTATCCAATTAGGTTTAAAATTGCAGAAAATCATATTCACATTTTACGAAGTATAGAAAATATCTTCCATTTCTGCACGTCGGAGCCATTAAAATATGCCTTTTCATTAAGCGAAAAATAGACGATCTTTTTCAACTGCATTTTAAGTCAATTTGAGCCGCATGACCCTATATATTTTTGGTTGTAATGCAACACTGGCATTTCTAGTAACAGGAACTGCTACCCGTTTTTCCCTAGTTTGTGTAGTCTTCGAGAAAAAATACGGAACACCAGTGGTACCCTATGGAAAATGCATTACGAATAATTGCGCTCTTGTAACCTATAGAAAATGACATTTTTTTAATAAGGCTTTGAAAATATCAAAATAGTCATTTTGCTCGGAAAAATGTGAAACAGTAAGAAATGGGGTCAAATGGACTTTTCATCAACGTGAATTGAAGCTATAGTCTGTTTCCTATTTGTATTTATTTCTATATCTAAATCTAGGTGGCCTGAATGTCGACAAAGTTTGAAGAGAATAGAACGTTTTTGAGATATCTACTGTTTTATTGGGAAAAGCATGTATTTATCTTAAATTTGAAGATAAATTTTGGTTTTAATCATAATGACTGTGACTCAGTTGCTATTCTAGCAAAAAGCTAATTTGGTGAAAATTGGCCAAAAGGGTCCCTAAGCAAACACCAACGATTTAGTTAAATTGCAAAGTAGAAAAATAATCTTGGCATTGAATATTGTAGTCCAAGAATAGTTTCTCTTGCCAAAGTAGTAATATAATCATATTTTCAAAATTTGGAAAACTATAGTCTGTTTCAAAACGTGTTTTTTCAAGAAATGGTTTCATTTAAAGCCATTCTTCAAAATTGATGTAGCTTTTCCGTATCAGAACGGTTTTGTTGACAATATGATCAGTGCTGGATGACCTTTGAAAATTAGGCAAGTAAATAAACATTATCTTCATGTCTTTTGAACAGTACCGTATTTGGTGAAAAATCAGTTCCAATTTTGGCCTGATCTGCGGGCAAAACTAATTCTCCAAATTCAGAGAGTGATCAGATAATGTTTTGAAGATGTGATATTATTACATAGACGCTAGCGCTTCTTTGGCCCGGGCGCTTAATTTTCGGAATTTTTTCATTACCGTATAGGTTACAAGGTCGCAATTATTTGTTTACATTTTACCGGCAAGTTTTTACCCCAAGATGGTACTCAGAATAGAATCCTATACGGCTTCTGATTGATGATACAGGATTGGAATTACATTTAATCGAAAGCTTATCCAATTAGGTTTAAAATTGGGGGGGGGGGGGGGGGGGGGGGGGGGGGGGGGGGGGGGGGGGGGGGGGGGGGGGGGGGGGGGGGGGGGGGGGGGGGGGGGGGGGGGGGGGGGGGGGGGGAAATATTCATTAGATTTGAAAAATTAAAAAACCAATTTTGCTTTTAAATACCTTTTGGGAAAAATCATTCTTTTTCCTGATTGGGGCAAAATAACCCAAACAAATTGTTGTTTTGAAATGGATTTATCAGACGCTACCTTTTTCCCCCTTAATTTTTTTTTTAAATAGGACAAGGTCCAATTATTTGTTTACATTTTAGGCTTTTTTACCCCAAAGGATGAATTTATAGGCTTTGAATATCAATTGTTCATTTTCGAAATTTAAAGGTTTAAAATTGGAAAATATTTCTTTTACGAATTAAGAAAATATTTCCATTTTATCAATTAAAAATTTTTTAAGCGAAAAAATGAGATTTTTAACGTTTTAATCAATTTAGGAATATTATTTTTTGAATAAATGGTTTTATAAAGGAACTGTACCCGTTTTTCCCTATTTGTGATTTCAGTAGGAACACCAGGGATATAAAATGCATTGAAAATTCCCTTGCCATGAAAAATGAATTTTTTAATAACTTTGAAAATATAAAAATATCATTTTTCAAAATTTGAAAATAAGTGGGGTCAAAGGTTTTCAAATGTTAATAAGCTTTTCCATTTGATTTATTTCTTATCAAACGGTGGGTAATGTCGCAAAGTTTGAAAAATAGAAGTTTTAATATCTCTGTTTTTTGGGAAAAGAGTATTTTTTAAATTTAAGTAAATTTTGGTTTTAATCTTGCACTATTCATTCAGAAAAGTAATTTTGAAAATTGGAAAATCCCAAGAAACCCAACGTTTTTTTGCGGTAATTTGGATTTATTTACCGAATAGTTTTCGCCAAATATTTAACATTTTTCAAAATTTAAAACATGTCTGTTTAAAAACGGTTTTTTAAGAAAGGTTTATTTAAACCATTTTAAAATTGAAGCTTTTCCATAAAGGGTTTTTTGAAAATATATCTAGAAAAAAATTAAATTTAAAATTTTACTTCGCTTTTAAATCCTTTTGGGAAAAATAGCCAATTTTTTCCTGATTGGGGCAAAATAACCCAAACAAATTGTTGTTTTGAAATGGATTTATTACAAACGCTACCTTTTTCCCCGGGGTTATTTTCGGAATTTTTCAACCGTTATTAAAGGTCGAATTATTTGTTTCTTTTACCGGAAGTTTTTTAAAAGGTTAAATAAATTATGGCTTTGAATGAACAGGAGGAATTCAAATGAAACTTTCCAATTAGGTTTAAAATTGCAAAAATCTTTCCATTTTAAATTAAAAAATCTTTTTCTGAGTCGGAATTAAAATATTTTTTTAAGGAAAAATAACGTTTTTTAAGCATTTTAATAATTTGAAGATAAATTTTTTGGTTTAATCAAACTGGCATTTCTATAACAAAGCTATTTTTTATTTGGAGTTTCAAAAAAAAACAACCCAATGGTTAATGGAAAAGAAAATAATTGGCCTTTGAATATAAAAATAATTTTTTTTTAACTTTAAAATTAAAATAGTCTTTTTCAAAAAATGAAAAAGAAATGGGGTCAAATACTTTTCTCAAAATTGAAGTATTCGAGTTTTTTTCATATTAAATCTGGGTGGGCTGAATTGAAAATTTAAAAATAAAGTTTTTGAAATTACGTTTTTTGGGAAAACATTATTTTCTTAAATTTGGAAAATTTTTTTTAATATAATATGGGTTTTTGTATTTCAAAAAGCTAAGGGTTGGCCGGGCCCTAAAAACCCCAAAATTTATTAAATTCAAAGTGAAAAATAATTTGGTTAAATTTACCGAAAGTTTTTCCCAAAGTAGAATAAACATATTTTCAAAATTTGAAAATAAGGTTTAAAACTTTTTTTCGAAAGGTTTCATTTAAAATTTTCAAAATTATTACTTTTCCGATAGAATTTTTTGACTTGACATTATGCCTTTTAAAATTAGGCAAAAATAAACATTTTTCATGCTTTTAAAGTCCATTTGGGAAAAACTTAATTTTTGGTGACAAAACTAATTTCCAAACAGGATGACGTTTTTAAATGGTATTTCAAAATACGCCCCCGGGCCTTAATTTTCGGAATTTTTTTTACCTATAGGAAAGGTTTATTTGTTTAATTTTCCCAAGTTTTTAAAATGGACAGAAAGAAATGGTTTATTGGATTACAGGTTGAATTCAAACAAAGCTTTCCAATTGGTTTAAAATTCAAAAATCAATTAATTTTCGAATTGAAAAATTTTATTTTGACGTGGAGATTAAAATATGTTTTTATTGAAAAAAATGGAATTTTTCCTATTTTAAGTAATTTGGGAATATATTTTTTTTTGGTTTAAGCAAACTATTTGTAAAGGAAGTCCCCCCAGTTTGTTATTTCAGAAAAAAAACGGAAAATGGTACCCAGGAAAATCTTCAATAATTCCTTTTAATTGAAAAATGTTTTTTTTAAAAGGTTTTTCAAAAATTTTTCTAAAAAGGAAACTAAAAATTCAAATGGACTTTTCATCAACGTTTGAATATAGTCTTCCTTTTAATTTACATACAAATCTAGGGTTGAAGTACAAATTTGGGAAAAACGTTTTAATTTTTTTATTGGGAAAACTTATTTTCAAATTTGAAGATAAATTTTGGTTTTAATCATAATGACTGTGACTCAGTTGCTATTCTAGCAAAAAGCTAATTTGGTGAAAATTGGCCAAAGGGTCCCAAGCAAACACCAACGATTTAGTTAAATTGCAAAGTAGAAAAATAATCTTGGCATTGAATATTGTAGTCCAAGAATAGTTTCTTTGCCAAAGTAGTAATATAATATTTTCAAAATTTGGAAAACTATAGTCTGTTTCAAAACGTTTTTTTCAAGAAATGGTTTCATTTAAAGCCATTCTTCAAAATTGATGTAGCTTTTCCGTATCAGAACGGTTTTGTTGACAATATGATCAGTGCTGG
Source organism: Mytilus coruscus (assembly GCA_017311375.1). Lineage (NCBI taxonomy): Eukaryota > Metazoa > Mollusca > Bivalvia > Mytilida > Mytilidae > Mytilus > Mytilus coruscus. The sequence goes on along the minus strand of JAASAO010002536.1, from coordinate 6,089 downwards.
ATGACCTTTGAAAAATTAGGAAAAAAAACATTATCTTCATGTCTTTTGAACAGTACCGTATTTGGTGAAAAATCAGTTCCAATTTTGGCCTGATCTGCGGGCAAAACTAATTCTCCAAATTCAGAGAGTGATCAGATAATGTTTTGAAGATGTGATATTATTACATAGACGCTAGCGCTTTTTTGGCCCGGGCGCTTAATTTTCGGAATTTTTTCATTACCGTATAGGTTACAAGGTCGCAATTATTTGTTTACATTTTAGGCAAGTTTTTACCCCAAGATGGTACTCAGAATAGAATCCTATTTTGATTGGACGGCTTCTGATTGATGATACAGGATTGGAATTACATTTAATCGAAAGCTTATCCAATTAGGTTTAAAATTGCAGAAAATCATATTCACATTTTACGAAGTATAGAAAATATCTTCCATTTCTGCACGTCGGAGCCATTAAAAATATGCCTTTTTCATTAAGCGAAAAAAATAGACGATCTTTTTCAACTGCATTTTAAGTCAATTTGAGCCGCATGACCCTATATATTTTTTTGGTTGTAATGCAACACTGGCATTTCTAGTAACAGGAACTGCTACCCGTTTTTCCCTAGTTTGTGTAGTCTTCGAGAAAAAATACGGAACACCAGTGGTACCCTATGGAAAATGCATTACGAATAATTGCGCTCTTGTAACCTATAGAAAATGACATTTTTTTAATAAGGCTTTGAAAATATCAAAATAGTCATTTTGCTCGGAAAAATGTGAAACAGTAAGAAATGGGTCAAATGGACTTTTCATCAACGTGAATTCAAGCTATAGTCTGTTTCCTATTTGTATTTATTTCTATATCTAAATCTAGGGTGGGCTGAATGTCGACAAAGTTTGAAGAGAATAGAACGTTTTTGAGATATCTACTGTTTTTATTGGGAAAAGCATGTATTTATCTTAAATTTGAAGATAAATTTTGGTTTTAATCATAATGACTGTGACTCAGTTGCTATTCTAGCAAAAGCTAATTTGGTGAAAATTGGCCAAAAGGGTCCCTAAGCAAACACCAACGATTTAGTTAAATTGCAAAGTAGAAAAATAATCTTGGCATTGAATATTGTAGTCCAAGAATAGTTTCTCCAAAGTAGTAATATTAATCATATTTTCAAAATTTGGAAAACTATAGTCTGTTTCAAAACGTGTTTTTTCAAGAAATGGTTTCATTTAAAGCCATTCTTCAAAATTCGATGTAGCTTTTCCGTATCAGAACGGTTTTGTTGACAATATGATCAGTGCTGGATGACCTTTGAAAAATTAGGCAAGTAAATAAACATTATCTTCATGTCTTTTGAACAGTACCGTATTTGGTGAAAAATCAGTTCCAATTTTGGCCTGATCTAAAACTAATTCTCCAAATTCAGAGAGTGATCAGATAATGTTTTGAAGATGTGATATTATTCAATAGACGCTAGCGCTTCTTTGGCCCGGGCGCTTAATTTTCGGAATTTTTTCATTACCGTATAGGTTACAAGGTCGCAATTATTTGTTTACATTTTACCGGCAAGTTTTTACCCCAAGATGGTACTCAGAATAGAATCCTATACGGCTTCTGATTGATGATACAGGATTGGAATTACATTTAATCGAAAGCTTATCCAATTAGGTTTAAAATTGCAGAAAATCATATTCACATTTTACGAAGTATAGAAAATATCTTCCATTTCTGCACGTCGGAGCCATTAAAAATATGCCTTTTCATTAAGCGAAAAAATAGACGATCTTTTTCAACTGCATTTTAAGTCAATTTGAGCCGCATGACCCTATATATTTTTTGGTTGTAATGCAACACTGGCATTTCTAGTAACAGGAACTGCTACCCGTTTTTCCCTAGTTTGTGTAGTCTTCGAGAAAAAATACGGAACACCAGTGGTACCCTATGGAAAATGCATTACGAATAATTGCGCTTGTAACCTATAGAAAATGACATTTTTTTTAATAAGGCTTTGAAAATATCAAAATAGTCATTTTGCTCGGAAAATGTGAAACAGTAAGAAATGGGGTCAAATGGACTTTTCATCAACGTGAATTAAGCTATAGTCTGTTTCCTATTTGTATTTATTTCTATATCTAAATCTAGGGTGGGCTGAATGTCGACAAAGTTTGAAGAGAATAGAACGTTTTGAGATATCTACTGTTTTTATTGGGAAAAGCATGTATTTATCTTAAATTTGAAGATAAATTTTGGTTTTAATCATAATGACTGTGACTCAGTTGCTATTCTAGCAAAAGCTAATTTGGTGAAAATTCAAAAGGGTCCCTAAGCAAACACCAACGATTTAGTTAAATTGCAAAGTAGAAAAATAATCTTGGCATTGAATATTGTAGTCCAAGAATAGTTTTCTTGCCAAAGTAGTAATATTAATCATATTTTCAAAATTTGAAAAACTATAGTCTGTTTCAAAACGTGTTTTTTCAAGAAATGGTTTCATTTAAAGCCATTCTTCAAAATTCGATGTAGCTTTTCCGTATCAGAACGGTTTTGTTGACAATATGATCAGTGCTGGATGACCTTTGAAAATTAGGCAAGTAAAAACATTATCTTCATGTCTTTTGAACAGTACCGTATTTGGTGAAAAATCAGTTCCAATTTTGGCCTGATCTGCGGGCAAAACCAATTCTCCAAATTCAGAGAGTGATCAGATAATGTTTTGAAGATGTGATATTATTCCAATAGACGCTAGCGCTTCTTTTGGCCCGGCGCTTAATTTTCGGAATTTTTTCATTACCGTATAGGTTACAAGGTCGCAATTATTTGTTTACATTTTACCGGCAAGTTTTTTACCCCAAGATGGTACTCAGAATAGAATCCTATACGGCTTCTGATTGGATGATACAGGATTGGAATTACATTTAATCGAAAGCTTATCCAATTAGGTTTAAAATTGCAGAAAATCATATTCACATTTTACGAAGTATAGAAAATATCTTCCATTTCTGCACGTCGGAGCCATTAAAATATGCCTTTTTCATTAAGCGAAAAATAGACGATCTTTTCAACTGCATTTTAAGTCAATTTGAGCCGCATGACCCTATATATTTTTTTGTTGTAATGCAACACTGGCATTTCTAGTAACAGGAACTGCTACCCGTTTTTCCCTAGTTTGTGTAGTCTTCGAGAAAAAAATGGAACACCAGTGGTACCCTATGGAAAATGCATTACGAATAATTGCGCTCTTGTAACCTATAGAAAATGACATTTTTTTTAATAAGGCTTTGAAAATATCAAAATAGTCATTTTGCTCGGAAAAATGTGAAACAGTAAGAAATGGGGTCAAATGGACTTTTCATCAACGTGAATTCAAGCTATAGTCTGTTTCCTATTTGTATTTATTTCTATATCTAAATCTAGGTGGCCTGAATGTCGACAAAGTTTGAAGAGAATAGAACGTTTTGAGATATCTACTGTTTTATTGGGAAAAGCATGTATTTATCTTAAATTTGAAGATAAATTTTGGTTTTAATCATAATGACTGTGACTCAGTTGCTATTCTAGCAAAAAGCTAATTTGGTGAAAATTGGCCAAAAGGGTCCCAAGCAAACACCAACGATTTAGTTAAATTGCAAAGTAGAAAAATAATCTTATTGAATATTGTAGTCCAAGAATAGTTTCTCTTCAAAGTAGTAATATTAATCATATTTTCAAAATTTGGAAAACTATAGTCTGTTTCAAAACGTGTTTTTTCAAGAAATGGTTTCATTTAAAGCCATTCTTCAAAATTCGATGTAGCTTTTCCGTATCAGAACGGTTTTGTTGACAATATGATCAGTGCTGGATGACCTTTGAAAATTAGGATAAAAACATTATCTTCATGTCTTTTGAACAGTACCGTATTTGGTGAAAAATCAGTTCCAATTTTGGCCTGATCTGCGGGCAAAACTAATTCTCCAAATTCAGAGAGTGATCAGATAATGTTTTGAAGATGTGATTATTCACATAGACGCTAGCGCTTCTTTGGCCCGGCGCTTAATTTTCGGAATTTTTTCATTACCGTATAGGTTACAAGGTCGCAATTATTTGTTTACATTTTACCGGCAAGTTTTTACCCCAAGATGGTACTCAGAATAGAATCCTATACGGCTTCTGATTGGATGATACAGGATTGGAATTACATTTAATCGAAAGCTTATCCAATTAGGTTTAAAATTGCAGAAAATCATATTCACATTTTACGAAGTATAGAAAATATCTTCCATTTCTGCACGTCGGAGCCATTAAAATATGCTTTTTCATTAAGCGAAAAAATAGACGATCTTTTCAACTGCATTTTAAGTCAATTTGAGCCGCATGACCCTATATATTTTTTGGTTGTAATGCAACACTGGCATTTCTAGTAACAGGAACTGCTACCCGTTTTTCCCTAGTTTGTGTAGTCTTCGAGAAAAAATACGGAACACCAGTGGTACCCTATGGAAAATGCATTACGAATAATTGCGCTCTTGTAACCTATAGAAAATGACATTTTTTTAATAAGGCTTTGAAAATATCAAAATAGTCATTTTGCTCGGAAAAATGTGAAACAGTAAGAAATGGGGTCAAATGGACTTTTCATCAACGTGAATTAAGCTATAGTCTGTTTCTATTTGTATTTATTTCTATATCTAAATCTAGGGTGGGCTGAATGTCGACAAAGTTTGAAGAGAATAGAACGTTTTGAGATATCTACTGTTTTTATTGGGAAAAGATGTATTTATCTTAAATTTGAAGATAAATTTTGGTTTTAATCATAATGACTGTGACTCAGTTGCTATTCTAGCAAAAAGCTAATTTGGTGAAAATTGGCCAAAGGGTCCCTAAGCAAACACCAACGATTTAGTTAAATTGCAAAGTAGAAAAATAATCTTGGCATTGAATATTGTAGTCCAAGAATAGTTTCTCTTGCCAAAGTAGTAATATTAATCATATTTTCAAAATTTGGAAAACTATAGTCTGTTTCAAAACGTTTTTTCAAGAAATGGTTTCATTTAAAGCCATTCTTCAAAATTGATGTAGCTTTTCCGTATCAGAACGGTTTTGTTGACAATATGATCAGTGCTGGATGACCTTGAAAATTAGGCAAAAATAAACATTATCTTCATGTCTTTTGAACAGTACCGTATTTGGTGAAAAATCAGTTCCAATTTTGGCCTGATCTGGGGCAAAACATTCTCCAAATTCAGAGAGTGATCAGATAATGTTTTGAAGATTGATATTATTCAAGACGCTAGCGCTTCTTTTGGCCCGGGCGCTTAATTTTCGGAATTTTTTCATTACCGTATAGGTTACAAGGTCGCAATTATTTGTTTACATTTTACCGGCAAGTTTTTACCCCAAGATGGTACTCAGAATAGAATCCTAACGGCTTCTGATTGGATGATACAGGATTGGAATTACATTTAATCGAAAGCTTATCCAATTAGGTTTAAAAATTGCAGAAAATCATATTCACATTTTACGAAGTATAGAAAATATCTTCCATTTCTGCACGTCGGAGCCATTAAAATATGCTTTTTCATTAAGCGAAAAAATAGACGATCTTTTTCAACTGCATTTTAAGTCAATTTGAGCCGCATGACCCTATATATTTTTTGGTTGTAATGCAACACTGGCATTTCTAGTAACAGGAACTGCTACCCGTTTTTCCCTAGTTTGTGTAGTCTTCGAGAAAAAATACGGAACACCAGTGGTACCCTATGGAAAATGCATTACGAATAATTGCGCTCTTGTAACCTATAGAAAATGACATTTTTTTTAATAAGGCTTTGAAAATATCAAAATAGTCATTTTGCTCGGAAAAATGTGAAACAGTAAGAAATGGGGTCAAATGGACTTTTCATCAACGTGAATTAAGCTATAGTCTGTTTCCTATTTGTATTTATTTCTATATCTAAATCTAGGTGGGCTGAATGTCGACAAAGTTTGAAGAGAATAGAACGTTTTTGAGATATCTACTGTTTTATTGGGAAAAGTGTATTTATCTTAAATTTGAAGATAAATTTTGGTTTTAATCATAATGACTGTGACTCAGTTGCTATTCTAGCAAAAGCTAATTTGGTGAAAATTGGCCGGGT
>JAASAO010002087.1:0-22809 GCA_017311375.1 Mytilus coruscus | reverse complement strand
TGGCCATCAACTGGCCCTCAACTTTTTTCTGTAGGGGTCATAACTGTACAAAACTTTTAGGCTATTCATCTTTCTTTTCTTTCACTTAATTCTGTATTTATTGTTTTTTTTGGTCGATTGGAACGTACTTATCAAAACTATATCAGCTATTCTCTCTAACTTTAATTTCATTTTATTTAGATAAAATGTACAACAGTAAGAAAGCCATTGTAAATTCACACCCACTCCATCGTCTCGACTGGGTGAATAGTTAAAGTGGTCAGTGATTTTCCTTTGGCACCATCTTATGATAATACACATCCCAACTCAACTACATGTATGTTGGTAATGACAATTTTAATTTCAATGAACGTAATCTTTGTACACAAATGATGCATTACTGGTAAATTATGAAGTCAAGGATTTTGTTACCACAAATTACTTATAACCTTAAATTCTTTCATAGCTACAAAGATTTAGTTTGGAAGTAACTTTGGCTGTACCTGTAGAAAACTTATTACAAATAGGATACATGTAGCACATTCTTAATTTTACAGTGATGTTGTTTACATACTGAGTCTATAAATTCAGAACTTTGCTTACCGTCTGCATCATGCTCATACATGTGATGCATGTCATAAGCACTCATACCACATCTTATTTTCATATTTGCATTAAAATAATCATTTGTTTAAGTAGTACAAAACTGCCAAAACCTTTTCCAACAGACAAGAGTCTATTCAATATTTGTACATGTAACACGCCAAATCACCCAGAGACCCCAGTTCAATATCACTGTGAACAAGCATGTGAATGACCTAAACATTTCAGCAGTGGCCATCATCTTAAATATATAAAATTTCAAAGGCAAATTATTCTGAGTACAAGCTGACAAGCCTCATACACCTAATGCTGTGCGTTTGCAAAGAAGCAGCAAGTTGGTAATTTGTTTGACCCAGCTACATGTAGGAAGCCCACAACCTCAAGTATCACATTATAGCATTCTATCACACAACCAGAGATGCTGTATGGTTAATATAAATTGTATGCTTAGATTATACCTATCATATAAATTTTTCAACAGATCTTTAATCAACCAAGACTGTGCCGAGTAAGTAACAATGGCAACGTAAATCCCCTTTTCAAGGCAAGCAGGAATCAAATCTTTCATGCAGGGACGGACCTCTTTGACTAGATTTTCAATTGTTTCTTTCCATCGACCACCAGAGTGAATAGATATCAATGTCTGATCGAAATCCATCGCAAGAAGACGAATGCCTTGTTTGTGCATGGCGTTGACCAGTGCTTTGACCTTGCTTACGTCTGTTCCTTTGTCAGCTGACATATTCGCCAGTATAAGATTAAAATGTTTATCAAGCTGTAATCTTACTGAAACATTCACACAATTCTTAACAATTTCATATTTTGCTATATTTATAGCTTGTCATGTTTTGATTTTCGTCGAATTTTCGTAACCGGAAACAACTAATAAAGTAAATGTAAATCGGAAACGAAAGTAAGACGAGACATTTTCCGGACACTTGAAGACTAATCGATCGAACTTGTGGTTTAAAATTATTCTAAACAAGAAATTACAAATCTGTTATGAAAAATAAATATGGGACAGGCGTTACCTGTGAAAGAGGACGAGCCTAATAGCTAAACATGTAAAATTGGGCCGAAATCTATTCAAGTTGCGCCAAAAATAAATTCGTTTGTGCCACACTGTCTTATTTGCGCCAATGCTACTTTATTTTGAATACTATAGGTTTCATTTGCGTCAATAAAACATTCATACAATATCGCCAATTTTATCAATTTATTTATTTTACCAGAGACATATATACACAGAGATTGGCAACTCCGTGAAATCCCGTTAAAACACGCGGCCCGGAATGAGATTCTCGTCGATAATTATTCTACAACATGTAAACAAGTCAGGGATGAATAACCTCGATAGCTAATCAAGAAAAGTAATAGGAAAGCTTATTTCAGATCAAATCATTTCTTTTCTAAAAACTACTTGAAATAGTTGTATTTTTTTAATGTATTTGATTGAGAAAATATTTTTCTTTTTTCGGCATTTCTTTTAATTTAAAAGTAAAATCTGGTAATGATCATGATATTACAAGAAACATTTCTTTGCAAAGTTTGCTTCTAAATTACACAGTGAAATTATGTGTGTCCGATTTTCCGGTCATTATTTCCTTAGAGTTGTGACTGTGGATTCACAGGTGTGCGATTACGCAATTTATTGCCCTCCGATCACCTGAATTTTGCCGGAGGTGAAGTTCTAAATGGATTATTACTTGGTAATTGTTTTTACAACTAAACAAATTCTGACATATTATTTTAACCATGACCAGAACTTTATTTTAACAGAAACACTGGGCTATACTATAGTATTCAATCAGGAAAAAAAATAGTCATTTAACATGTCAAGAAAAGAAATAAAGCAACTTTTTCATATAAAAAAATATGACGCCAGTAGAATTTTGTCTTGTGGGAAACTGATTTTATATCTGTTTTAATTTAATTATAATGTTTAATTTTTGATTGACCTAAAATTAAATTATTTGTGGAACCTTTGCATGAATTTCCTAAATGAAGTGCGTACATTATAGTGTTGTCGAAATCACTTTTTTTGCTGCAATGAAATATTGAATATGAATCTGTCATTATTTGTAGTTTTTTTAAGACTTAATATCACAGACTCTGATTAAAAACAATGTGTATGATAAGTACAGTAAAATACTCTGCTGAACTGTAGAATTTTAATGTTCTGTTTCATAGACCACCGGAGTACTGCAACATTCTTATCTTTACTCTTTCCTATCGGGTAGTGAAACTCGAGTTTGAAATTAGAAAGAATTAAAATTGTACACAAGTTTTATCTGATCTTTGTGGGTTTATGTTGTTCAAGGTAATTTTCGGTGCAGTGCTATGTGGGCTGTTATTTTCTTTTCATTTGTTATTTTTCCTGTGTTACACGACCTTGTACTTTTGTATTGCCCTTGACATCTCCTGCTTCTGTTCAAACCTTTACCACTAATATCTCATCTGGTTTAAATAAAATAGTGTCTCATTCCGGAATTTGTTATACAGGAAGTCATTTTAATATCAGTTTTTATAAGCATATAAACTGCTTGGTCTCTTCGCACAACTTATGTTTAGGACGGAATGCATCAATAGGTACATACATGTACCAGGTCACGGATATATAAGTACACGTTATGTGCTTTTGACCTCCACAAGAATTTTTAAACATTCATAGATGTGCAAAGAATATTTTTGTCGTTGGGTTGTTGTCTCATTGACATATACCTCACATTTCTGTTTAGTCATAGCATCTGTGCCTTTTCAATTTATTGCAGAAAATATTTGCATAAACATTTTTCAAAACAGGAGAGGTGAAATAGTGATCACAGAATGAGGACATGTAAAACTGAAACAACACAACACAACAGATAAATATAAACAGGCACCATTGTTAAATAACTGAAACAAACATAGATGATGACCAATATGAGCGACTAGTGTACAAGTAGAGTGAACATTTCTTGCTTCTTATTCTACACATTTTGTCATTTCATGTAAACAATTAAATATGTTACTTTCCGAGGAGAAGAAAGAATTTGTGAAACGAAATATTTTGCCTTTAGTACTGTCAAGTTATATATTCACAGGAGTGTTGTTGAATAAATGAACATTTTCTCTTTTTTTTTACATTATGCTACATTTATGGTACAAAGGAAGCATTTCCATTCTCATGATGTACAAAGATATTATAGAGTGGCCTTCCAATGATAGTCATACATGTAAATCATTGTCTCATTGGCAATCATACTACATCATCATATTGTTATACATGTATGTAAAAACTATGTACATGTATACTTTGTAAATGTAAAGAAGACAAATGAAGTTGAACACAAGATATTTATTTGCATTTTTTTCCATATAGTCTCTGCACAACTGCCACTGTGTCACTTCTGCTTCAAATTCAAGAGATTGAATGCAGTCTTGTATTTGTTCTTAGTTCAATGATGTCACCATCACTTGCACAAAATCGCATACACATGTACATCAAGTTTGGCATATGAACTATAATATATGAACTACAATAATATGGTGGATAAGCACATGTAATTTTCTCTCCTACATAACCATTTTTAAGTATCACATTGATAGTAGTAATCGGTCCAATACAAGACTGTGCAGTCACATTTGAAAAAAGTCATCACTAACAAATAGTTGTTCCTGTCTGCCAGGGAGTCTTATTTTCAATCAGAAAGGCTTGGGAGTCCTAAATTCAGCACATGTATGATAATTGATATTACATCTCTTGTATGCTGCACTGTTAGGTAAATTTGATCAACATCTTTGTTCTTTTATAACATGCAGGATCCTGTTAAAAAAAAATGCTGTCAGATACTGAATGTAAATATATATAAAATTGTAAATGTCATCAAAGTGGTGGAAATAATGAAAAAAACAATTTATATACACAAAACCAGTATGTCTTGGGAAAGGAATACCTGTGATGGGTACAATTGTTCTTTAAAGATGGACAATTTTATAAACTGTAGCCATGGACAGGTGTCTGTCTTTATATTGAAGAGAATGAACATGGCCGACAGCTTGAATAGTGATTTTAAATTGTAAATTGCATCAAAGTGGGTGGAAATATGGAAAAAACAACTGTTATACACAATTCCAGTATGTCATAGGAAAGTTATTCATGTGCTGGGAACAATTATTCTCTAAAGATGGACAAGTTTATAAACTGTAGCCATGGACAGGTGTCTGTCTTTATATTGAAGAGAATGAACATGGCCGACAGCTTGAATAGTGATTTTAAATTGTAAATTGCATCAAAGTGGGTGGAAATATGGAAAAAACAACTGTTATACACAATTCCAGTATGTCATAGGAAAGTAATTCATGTGCTGGGTACAATTATTCTCTAAAGATGGACAAGTTTATAAACTGTAGCCATGGACAGGTGTCTGTCTTTATATTGAAGAGAATGAACATGGCCGACAGCTTGAATAGTGATTTTAAATTGTAAATTGCATCAAAGTGGGTGGAAATATGGAAAAACAACTGTTATACACAATTCCAGTATGTCATAGGAAAGTAATTCATGTGCTGGGTACAATTATTCTCTTAAGATGGACAAGTTTATAAACTGTAGCCATGGACAGGTGTCTGTCTTTATATTGAAGAGAATGAACATGGCCGACAGCTTGAATAGTGATTTTTAATTGTAAATTGCATCAAAGTGGGTGAAAATATGGAAAGAACAACTGTTATACACAATTCCAGTATGTCATAGGAAAGTAATTCATGTTCTGGGAACAATTATTCTCTAAAGATGGAAAAGTTTATTGACTGTAGCCATGGACAGGGGCCTGTCTTTATATTGAAGAAATTGAACGTGGTCGACAGCGAGAATACTGAATTTTAATTGTAAATTGCATCAAAGTGGGTGATTTAATGAAAAATTCAACTTATTTACACAAAACCAGTATGTCTTGGGGAAAGTAATTCATCTCATAAATGTTTTTATTCCTTTTCGAATGAAAAGGTTTTAATAAAAAATACGTCCGTGTTCAAAATTTTCATAACGGCCAAGCTTTTCCCTTATTATTGACTACAATAAAACGTTAATCGTCACAATATTTTAATTAATAATTACTGCAAACTGGATAAAACAAGGTAAATAATTTACGAAATTGAAATATATACTTACATTTTGCTGTTTTGAAATGCTTGATGTAAAATAAAAATCGAAGCGAGGGGGTGTACTTGTCGTGATAGAATCAAAATGGCGATCTCGTTAAAGTCTCGTGGGCTGCGTGTTTTTGATTAGATTTCGCTGACCACTGTTACAGTTGCCAATCTCTGTGTATATATGTCTCTGTTTTACTTATATACATGATATATATCTATTAAATGATTCAAGTGACTTTCCGCCTCCTTTATCACCCAGATCTTTTGCCATTAAAAACGCTAATCTGAAGGAAAAAAATGGTGTTACCATTTACTAACGTTAGTTCAATTTTCTATGCACTCTTTCTCAAAAATCTAGTAATTGGCTCAAATAGAATCTGGCCTAAAATTGTGGGACTTCTTTTTTCTTAAAAATTAGATAAATAATATAATTTGATATAAGAAGATGTGGTATGAGTGCCAATGAGACAACTGTCCATCCAAGTCAAAATTTATAAAAGTAAACCATTATAGGTCAAAGTACGGTCTTCAACACGGAGCCTTGGCTCACACCGAACAGCAAGCTATAAAGGGCCCCAAAAATAACTAGTGTAAAACCATTCAAATGGGAAAACCAACGGTCTAATCTATATAAAAAACGAGAAACGAGAAACACTTATGAACCACATCAACAAACGACAACTACTGAACATCAGATTCCTGACTTAGTACAGGTGCAAACAATTGCAGCGGGTTTAAACGTTTTAATGGTACCAAACCTTCACCCTTATCTGAAACAATAGTGTAACATCACAACATAGAAAGACACACTATAAAATATCAATTGAAATGGCTTAACTCAATCAAAAGACATAATAACACCAGTGAACATACACTGAACAAATAAATTTGATCTATGATACAATGTAAATACAAAATAGATAAACTTAGGGAAGAATAATTAAAGTAACATGTTATACCGCTGTGAAATGTTAAACAATTTAAGAAAAACAATATGCTTAAACACAAATATCAGCCATTTGCAATTACTTTAAACACAGGTAAATGAAAATAATTTTGTTGTTAGGTATACGTGTACAGTTTAAATGGAGAAAGGAAATATTTTTTACAAAATAAATATTTTGATGTTTATAGTACGAAGAAGTGAAAATTTATAGTAATACCAAACACTTTATCAAAGCTGGTATATAGACCAGATATTACCCTGAATAAGTAAACATTAAATAACAAAAAAGCATTACAATTAGTATCAACAGGTCAAATAAACAAGAAAGTATGATTACAGAGTACTCGCAGTGACTGACAGCTAGTTAAAAGCCAAAAACAATTAATAATAACAAATCATGCATCAGAGACTAAAATCAACTAAAACACATCACAGGGATTTAGTATTTTAATGCCATGGACAGTCAAAGAAGACATGACTTGTGCAATGCCAAAAATAATTGTATAGACAGGCAGTAGGATAGTAATATAATTTGCATTGATATTATTACCAATGATTTGCATAAACGTATATATATAGTATATAATAGATTAAAGCATAGATAAAGTTGTATTTGACATTTGTACACTACTTTATTAATAAAAACAGATTTAATAGAAGAAATAATAAAATAGTTCAGCTTTTATATGCTGATCCAGTTTGAACAGTGGGTTTGTATGAAGTGGCTTAACTAATGGGAATTACATGCTGCAAATTGAAATTAGACTGAAAAAACAATATAATTCTACATGAAGAAAAGAGTGAACATATATTTTCTTTCAGTCCAATGTTTGAGATCAGGCATGTATGCACTTTTTCCAGTTTTAAGCGGAGCCGTTAACAGCTTCCATTTGTATTCGATTATTTCCAAATGATCAAATTCTGGATCTGGTAAGTTAAAGAAGAGACATTTTCTAACTAGTCACTATAGGAACATTGATTTTCAAAGACAAATTGCCATATTGCTGTTATCAAACTGTTCACTGTACTCCTCAGATCTATTGCACCAACAAAATATCAGTTTAGCATGTTCAACACTTCTGGTAAGCTGCAATTTCTTTTTCAATTTTGTTAAGACCCCTTGATTTTTGACTGAAATTAAACTATCGAAGCTTTATCATAAAAGACTTATGAGAAATAAATCTGTTAAGATCAGATATTGCTTGAGAGAAACATATTTTTGTTCAGTAAACATTCTGAATATTAAAAACACTGATCATTAGCAGAGTATCAGAGATCTTAAAAGAGTTCCATTTGTATGATAGGTGACAGATTTATCAGAATTCTGTGAAAAATTACATTAAAATTAAATGCGAACGTCTTGTCAGACTTCTGTTAAGAATTGCATTAATACTAAATGCGACCGTCTTATCAGATTTCTGTTAAGAACTACATTGGTAGTGGATGCTATAGTCTTGTCAGAATTCTGTTAAGCATTACATTGGTATTGGATGCTATAGTCTTGTCAGAATTCTGTTAAGCATTACATTAGTATTGGATGCTATAGTCTTATCAGAATTCTGTTAAGAATTACATTGGTATACTAGATGCGACCGTCTTGTCAGAATTCTGTTGAGAAATACATTGATATTAGATGCTATAGTCTTGTCAGAATTCTGTTAAGAATTACATTAATATTAAATGCGACCGTCTTATCAGAATTCTTTCAATTCGGTATTTGATGCGACCGTCTTATAAGAATTCTGTTAAGAATTACATTGGTATTGGATGCTATAGTCTTATCAGAATTATGTTAAGAATTACATTGGTATTTGATGCTATAGTCTTGTTAGATTTCTGATAAGAATTGAATTGTTATAAGATGCGACCGTCTTATCAAAATTCTGTTAAGAATTACATTGGTAAGTGTTAAGCTATATCATGATTAAATTGCTATTAGATGCGACAGACTTATCAGAATTCTGTTAAGGCCTTGGGGAATACCTTTTGTTTGAAAGACGGGGCACATTTAATCTTTGAGAATAGCATCTTTCAAAAAATAAAAGGCTTTAGCACAACTATAACTCAGTGTGCTCTGAAACACCTTTACCGTGCATGGTGAATAAATCTGATATAAGTGTGTTTAAACTTTATTCTTCTTAAAACGTTGCATTACCATAGCTTTGAGGTAATTTGTTTAAATAAAAGGCGAAGCTTTATTGGATACATCAGAATATTCCTAAGCTCACAGGTTTTAGTGTATTTTCTTATATAAATATATTAGTATATGTTAAACATTAAGTCGAAAAAAGAATATTAAAAAAACATAATCATATCATGGCATGTCATGTGAGAAAAATGCTTGCTTCGTATACTTGAAAAATAAGAAGCCCCGTACCAAAAATAAAATCATTTCTTTGAATAAAAGACGTATAAATGAATGATTACACATTACATATTCAATGGGAATAAATAATTTAAAGAATTATCAAAGAAAAATGACTGCCTTGCTGATCTGAAAACCGCTCTAGACATTACATCCACTCATTCATTAATTACGTAAGCCGAGTAATATGTAACATATGTAACAAATGCTATGGACGGATCCCAGGACAAGTTGGTTGCAGTGTACTTCTCTGTGCAAGTTTTGTGCTGTCTAAACATATTTATTTGCATGTTGTAAAATCCGGCGTTATATACCCGCTCGGGTTTAACAACTTTTCTAATCTTTTTTTCGACACGCTAACTATAAAATTGTCTTTCCAATGCTGTATCGCCTTCTGTTCTTGTGAATTCCAACTTCCAGTTGCTCCTCATACCGGGTAGTTTTGAACCTTCAAATAAAATACAATATTTGATATAATTTTCCATCTTTAATCATTTTACTTATCTTTTTTTTACATACATAAAATTCAGAATGGAAATGGGGAATGTGTCAAAGAGACAACAACCCGACCAAAGAGCAGATAACAGCCGAAGGCCACCAATGGGTCTTCAATGCAGTGAGTAAATTCCGCACACGGAGGTGGGCCTCAGCTAGCCCCTAAATAAAAATGTGTACTAGTTCAGTGAAAATTGACGTCATACTTAACTCCAAAACATATAAATGAACTAAAATTAAAAAACACACAAGACTAACAAAGGCCAGAGGCTCCTGACTTGGGACAGGCGCAATGTCAATTACAATTACATTGCTTGTTATATTTGAAGATGTGTAAACTTTGAAGAATATTTCATTATTTTATGCTAGATTTCAGATGCGTTTAATTGGATCGGTTTGTTGCCACTACATTACATCAATTTTTAAAGACCCAAATGTTGCAAAGCACTTGTCCTACCTTCATGACAAATATGTTGTTGTCCCCGCAGATAAAGCCCCAAACAACATCGTTTTTGTGTGTAAATATCATTACATAAACTGCTTGATAAATGAATTAGGTATTGACAATTCACTTGGAAACTCAACATATACCCTCACGACATTTACCAAAGAGGAAATCCTGGATAATCATAGGTCTGTTCTATGTTCCTTTGGAATTTCAACCAAAGATGAAGAACTGGATCTTCCATCACTGTATTGGATACCTAAACTACATAAGTGTCCTTACAAACAACGGTATATTGCTGGCTCTTCCAAATGCTCCACGAAACATCTTTCTAAATTATTAACATCTATTTTATCAGCAATCAAAGCTGGGCTCCAAAGTTATTGTGAAACTGCCTATTCTAAAGGTTGCGTGAATCAGATGTGGATACTAAAAAATTCCAAAGATCTTTTAGAGTACATACAATCTAAGACTCTCTCATCTTGCAATAGTATTAAAACATTTGACTTTTCTACACTTTACACAAGTATTCCCCATTCCAAACTAAAAGACAAATTGAAAGAGTTGGTATTACTTTGTTTCATTAAAAAGAATGGCGAACGTAGATACAAGTATCTTGTCTTGGGTAGGGATAAATCCTACTTTGTAAAGAATCACTCTGATTCAAACAAAAAATTCTCTGAAACTGACATTATCAAGATGCTTGATTTCTTGATTGACAACATATTTGTTACGTTTGGAGGACGTGTTTTCAACAGACTGTCGGAATTCCAATGGGAACCAATTGTGCCCTCTTCTTGCCGACTTGTTTCTTTATTATTATGAGGCTGACTTCATACAGGAACTTCTTAGGAAGAAAGATAAGAAGTTAGCAATATCCTTTAACTCTACGTTCCGCTATATAGATGATGTTCTCTCACTAAATAATACAAAATTTGGTGACTATGTTGAACGAATCTATCCCATCGAACTAGAGATAAAGGATACTACAGATACAGTTAAGTCGGCCTCATATCTTGACTTACATCTAGAAATTGACAATGAGGGTCGGTTGAAAACAAAACTTTACGACAAAAGAGATGATTTCAGCTTCCCAATTGTGAACTTTCCATTTCTATGTAGCAACATTCCAGCAGTGCCTGCATACGAAGTATATATCTCCCAATTGATACGATATTCCCGGGCTTGTGTTTCCTATCATGATTTCCTTGATAGAGGATTGCTGCTCACAAGGAAGCTATTAAACCAAGAGTTCCAAATGGTGAAGTTGAAATCATCCCTTCGTAAATTTTACGGACGCCATCACGAGTTGGTTGACCGTTATGGAATAACCGTTTCACAGATGATATCGGATATGTTCCTTATGTCGTAACTACAATACCTTCCTTTTCACGAATGTGACTTACCGAATTAGACTATTTACCGGATTTAATAACATAAGCAACACGACGGGTGCCACATGTGGAGCAGGATCTGCTTACCCTTCCGGATCACCTGAGATCACCCCCAGTTTTTGGTGGGGTTCGTGTTGCTTAGTCTTTAGTTTTCTATGTTGTGTCATCTGTACTATTATTTGTCTGTTTGTCTTTTTATTTTTGGCTATGGCGTTGTCAGTTTGTTTTCGATCTATGAGTTTGACTGTCCCTCTGGTATCTTTCGTCTCTCTTTTACATCTGACGAGTTATCAGCTATCTGTGAACAATGTCCAATATTATATGAATTTTAATAAGACAGAGGCTCAAAAACACAAACTAACTAAACTCAAGATTTAAGTATGCCCCACTCTTAGGGTATTGCAATCTTCTCGTCAATCAAACAAATATTTCCGTAATCTTATTCTCAGAAACATGCGAAAAGAATGACGTAAAATTTGGTCAGTAATTAACAACTATGAGTTGTATCATGTGTACGGTTTTCGGATCTGTACAACATCTTATATAAGGGATCTTTATCCTTCACTTGACCATTCTAATATACACATACAGGTTGACGGTTGACAGATAACATGAAGCGAAAACATATAGGGGTCAGTTGAAGCGTGTCTCCGTCTGCGAGATTTTCTCGCTGTGTTGAAGACCCATTGGTGGCCTTGGTCTGTTTTGAGTTCATTGTCGGGTTGTTGCCTCTTTGACACATTCCCCATTTCCATTTTCAATTTTATATTTACTTTCATAGACTCCACTGGTATCCTTCTTCTGTTGCGAGCGTACGGTTTTGTTCAAATTACTAGCTGTTCACATGACAGTTTAATCTTGGTTCCACATTGCCTTTGAGTCATGTCGATTATGTTCAAAAAACAAAATCAACGATAGGGACGAAAAAAAAACTTTACGTTAAATTGCAGGGTAAAAACAATATTCGCATAGTGTAGGCAAATATAAATGTAGTTTTACTTGCTACGAAACCAGAGAAAATCAATACTAGCCTCGCTTTTCTCTCTGTTTCTAATGCACGCCAAATAAATGTTACATCTTCCAACACCATGTACACTGTACGAATATTGTATATAAAACCTATTTTCCCGATACATTCACGATCTAAATTATGCTAAACACGGCATCCGGTGCATTATTGTCAGAACTTGCCTTCTTGTAAGTTATACATATAAGAATGAGAAGATGCGGTATAATTGCCAATTAGACAACTCTCCACCAGAGACCAATACATGTTTGTTTTTGTCAATTGTTGAATACGGGGCAAACCTCTTCCGCAGAAAGAAATGATCTATACTAATATAAAAACAAGAAGACGCGGTATGATTGCCAATGAGACAACTCTCCAACAAAAACCTAAACAACGATGTCAACAATGTAGGATATTGTAAGGCCTTCAATAATGAGAAAAACCAAAACCATATAGTTAGCTTATAAAGGGCAAAAGATCACCCCCCTATTATTATTTTATATTTTTGAATATTCTTAATAAAATAAATCAATATTGTTCATCTGGTTTTCCTATTTTTTTAAAAGTTGTTCTTACTATAATTAACACAGTCAAACTCTGGAGGCATTTGCATGTGCCTCGCCTCCTCTCAAAGGAGGATTGTTTGATAGCAACAGAAATATGTCATTGCAACAGGGCATTTACAAACACCCATTAGAGTTGTCGCAATGGATTTTTAAGACGACGACATAATGATGCTTTCTGTACTCGAGGTCATCGGATTCAACATATTCATATTACAAGAGCCGATGTGGCGGTGTATTAATACATCTCGCACAATTAAACAAACGGAGACCCCTGCGCTTGAGTCGTCGCCTCTCAAACGATGAAACTTGGATCATTATCTGTCCTCTGTGATACCACCAGGAGTCTTGATAATATGCTTCTATAATAATGAATTTGAAGACACGTTTTGGTGGTGTCCCTTTTCCGAGTATCAGATAAATTGAGTCAATTAGACTACTTTAGACAAATGTTAGAGCTTACATTCACAGTGAAGTGTTAAATTATTAGGAAAAGAACAATAATTTCTATATGACTTTAATAAATATATCATATTGAATGAGTATTTCATGTGTATACTAAACTCGCATGAATGATGAATTTTAATTTTAATTTGTAGTGCTTGTTTAATTTAAATTATTGTTTTACTTCAACGTGTTTTACTGCAAGTTTTATTTGATATAAAGTTCAAGAACAAATTTGTTTGCAAAATAGTGAGCAACCCCGGCTTAGGATTCATACTTATTTAATATACCTACTCACGCCTCAATTTAATTGCAAACCCTGGCAAATACTCTGGAATGTATTTTCTTTTCTTATTTACCCATATAAAATTATTCTTTGATTATTTATTTTTCACGATGATCGCCTTGTTATAAAAGCGCCAATACATGAGCTTTATAAAATATTCAGACTAAATAATGGAAGGTATTATGTATTTCATAAAGTAAGTCAGGAAGATTTAAAGAAGGGGAGCGGAGGGTCTAGTTACACGGAATAATAAACGTTTATATACAAATTAGTTCCAGCTGCTTTTATTGACCGCAGAGCAATATTTGTCAGTTAACATCCTTCTGATTAATCAGGTCACCATGGTCATCAACATATTATGTTACTCTTAAAACTTTGGACAAGGTCAAGTCAAAGTATATTCATATATTTTCTTTCAGCTCAAATGGATTGTAAGGTCAAGCAAACATTAAACATTTGCGAAAACTTGGTGTCCGTCGGCATCCGTTGTAGGTAAATCGTTTATAATTTCATATATTGTTGTGAAAACCAATATCTCGATTATGCCTGGATTTGTGTATAGGACACAGAATGAAGTTTTACATAAATTTTTTACTAGAGCTTTCTTACAATTTGACGAAAGGCACGTACAATTGACGAATCGTATCTATAAAGACCCGTTTGAGGGATCCTTCATTTTGAATATTGAATTTCTATAAATTTGACATATTTCTGTAATCTTAATCAAGGCTGTTATGGGAAGATGACTTTTCGCCTAAATAATTGCCCAGTAAGGACCAAAAAACTGCATGCACCGACATATGTTAAACTTGATATTCATGCTTCATCGGAATTTCGAGACGTACGATGTAAAAATAAAAAAGGGGAAGGAGACAACTCCACAAAATTAATTTTCTAAACACTTGTCAGTGGAAGAAAAATATCTCTTAAAATTGAGCTCATTCACCCACCTTTTCATTCTTTCATTTCATTGACTTACATAAGAAAATGCCTATTCAAATACATTGCCCTCCCCCCACCTCTCTCTCAAAAAAAAAAA
Source organism: Mytilus coruscus (assembly GCA_017311375.1). NCBI lineage: Eukaryota > Metazoa > Mollusca > Bivalvia > Mytilida > Mytilidae > Mytilus > Mytilus coruscus. The sequence continues at coordinate 8,108 of JAASAO010002087.1, read as the reverse complement.
AAAAAAAAAACAACAAAAAAAATCTTCCAAAATTGTAAACATGAAACCCCTTAAAAACAGTAAAATTTAAAAAGATAACACCCATAATACGGGGTCCGTCTATGTAAATGAATACAACAAGTTCTATAATTATTTGATCTGTCACTAGAGCTCGAGGGCGGATTTAGGAGTGGGGTGCACCCGATCTCTCTCTATACTCGGCAGACATATTCATAGCCTTGGTCATTAATAGCATACTCATTAAAAATGATAAACAATTGTAAATTTTGTCGTTAAATTAAGATTATGATACTACAAGAATTTTAATAAAATGTGAATGGCTTAATAGTTTAGAGTCTATGTTTTATTCGATAAAACGGTCTTCTATTCTGAATTTAATGTATCTTTTAAAATGTTAGCGTATCGCGAATAAAACAGGCATTTAGTATTTGAAAATAAAGAAAAATTGTTTAATATATACTTACGTCTCGATATATTACTTATTTTAACCACGATTGCACAAACTTGCGCGGGATTTGTTCAAGCAAGTTTTTTCAAATGTTAAAATATTGAGACTAATCACCACTGCGTATCATCAACATCGGACAAAGGTCTTATGTTTTACTGCCAGGTTAGGGGAGCTGTTAATTTCTGTGTCATTTGGTCTCTTGTTGAGACTGTTGTCTCATTGGCAATCATACCACATCTTTTTGTTATATAAACCAGAGATGTATGATCACTGTGTATCATCACCACTGGATACGGGTACCATTGGCCTGGTTCTCTGTTCGTTGTTTAAGAAAACAACATAACTGTACATATAATAACGGCCAAGGGTACCTATAACCCTACCAGACAGTATACACCTTACAATCATGTTACATACATCAAATATATTAAACCTAATTGCATATAGCATCTAACAAAATGACTGCGAAAACTTAACCTTGACCACTGATCCAGATCCGACATACCAAATATAGTTTTCCTATTACTCATATTTATGTGACAAAAAAAAATATACAGGTTTGAAGCAGTCGCTGAACTACGAAAATTAGGGCAAGGACAATGGACATATGAAACTGCGTAACCTATAGCTAGCCATGATAATGCATATATATGTGCAAAAGGTATGAAGCATCCAGGGACTCTACCTATACTGAAATATAAAACTTCATACGAATAGTTTAGCACCCCTATATCTCGCATTCTGCTATTTTGTGGAAAGGGACAAAAACTGTGCCAAATATGTATACTAAGTCACAGTGCTATCACAATAAAACAATTCGTGTGTTTTTCATGTTTTGATATACGAATTACAATTAGTCAAATCATATTGGCATTTTTTTCTATTAAACTGTTTGCAAAAGAAATTGATTTGATTTGTATAGTTTTCCTAACGTACAGTGGTGAATATTTCATTCCTATTCTAAAGGAAAAGAAACGTTCTTTAACGTGCGGAGAAAGAGAGAGTGACTCTTTTTTTACAAAGCGATTCGTTTGAAGGCAACATCCGTTTAACTTTAAGGAGACCGGGTAATATTTTTATTTTATTTTTATTTATTGGAAAATTTGTGTTTTAAAAGATACATTTATATTCTTTTTTAAAAACAAACTAAATCATTGCGTTCTTTCTTAGTATAAACAGAATATTTTTTGGCAATACTCAGAATTAAAAATGTGTGTGTACTCCTATGAAATCACAAGCCGTATAAATAAAGATTTAATTGGTATAGATATACATGTACTGTAGTTGAATATCCAAATAAGGGGCGTATGAGGGTCCAAGAAAGAGGTGTAATTGTCCAAAATGGTAAACAAATTACAATTTTAAGCAAAAAAATGTATTTTTTCCTAACAATTAGGGTACACCCTCAACAAACCCCCTCCCCTGAATCTGCCACTGGACGTTTGGTGGATGTACATGCATTATTAGGTATAGTTAGCAAGTTAGGTATGTAAATATGGTCATTTATGGTCTAAAGAATTTCTTATAAAGCTTAGGATTTTTCGGTCAACTGTTGAATTATTCATTTCAAAGGCCCATGCAGGTGAGCTTACCCCCACCACTTAGCGTCCATCTTCTGTCATCGTCCGTCGTCGGCGTCAGTCGTCCGTTCACTTTTAAAAAGACCGTATCCTTCAAAACTATGTTATACATCAAATTTAAGAGTTTGAGTCAATTCGAAGTGTATGAATTTAGAAGCAAAAGTCGTTTGTGTCTAAAATACATTATTTGTTATTATTTGTTATTATTGACTTTGACCTGGTTTTCAGTAATTGCGAGTACAAAATGAAGTAGTCTCAGAGATGTATACTAAGTTGTCTTTTTTGTTGTTGTTATGGGATGAATAAGTACCCTGCCACGTCCCGTCCGGTCTGTGTTTTTGTTACATGTATTTTTGCTTTGTATCAATCTGATGAGCGAAGCCCTTTTCAACTGATTTTTTATAATTCTTTCTAATGTTGTTCTGTCATGTCTTTTATACCACTGTTCCATGTTAGGGGTGGGTTGGCGTCTCCAAACTAGTTTAACCCCGCCATATTCTGTGTGTGCCTGTCCCAAATAAGGAAGGAGCCTGTAATTCAGTGGTTGTCGTTGGGTCATGTATATCATATTCGTTTTTCGTTCAATATTTTTGTACCAGGATATTGACGAAAAAGCAAAAGCAGATAATATATTTAGTAAAACAAAGGGAGCAGTTTTGAATGTATCTTGAGCAAATACTAGAAAAATTGGAGAAGGATAAAAGTTATATAATAAAACTGTTGTTGACTTTTGAGTTCAGTTGATACAAAGATTTATCAACCTCATCAAAAGAAAATAACTGTATAATGCTTATCAACCTCGCATCGGATAAGCAGCATTGCCCGGAAAAAAACTGTAACCTGATCATATAATTTTTCTTCCAAATTTGTGGTTCGTAAGATATCAACATGTTTGTATTCGGCACGAAACTGTTGAACAACCATGACAACTTTGTCAACCTCGCCCTTCGACAGTTTGTAAGCCTCATGCATAAAAGTTGATATTTTTTGACAGTGACCGAATATTGTATATTTCTACATTTGTTTGTCCATTTGGTCGATACTATGTTAGTGTTTTGAGGTCTAAAAGCTAGTTCAATCCGTTAACTGTTCAAAAGTTCGCAATTAGTTGTCTTTTGTCATTTGTACAGTCATGTAAATGTGTAGTTTTCGTTTTGATTGCAGGTACTTGACAGTCTGTGTTAAATTGATATCAATTAACTGGAATTATGATTGATTGTATAAACGCCTCTTAACCGTATGTTGGCATCAATGTGTCTTTCGTTGTTCGTGTCATTGGGTTGCTGTCTCTTTTTTTTTTCATTTTCATACCCCATACCCCACTCATATAAACAGTATATGTACATTGTCGGAAAATATAAGAATTATTTATACTAACTTTATGAAACAGAAGAGAAAGCGAGGCTTACTGAGCCTTTCTGATGTTTCGTATTAGTACACAAATAAATTTGATAATTTCTAACTGTGTACATGTAGTGTTTTTATCCTGCAATTACACACTTTCGCCCAACGTTTAAGTTTTATATGGTATCCCTTGCACCTAAAATAAGCGAAGAATCAAATTTAGATATAGCAGAAGAAGCATGAAAACATAGATATTTTTTTGTTTTCAAACGATTAATAAACCTGTTGTAAATAAACAAACTAGGAATAATGTATTTAAAAGTTCAGACATATAACATTACAAAATTTACATAACTTGAATAATATTCAAAATTATTCTTAAAGTCATATAGTAAGTTCTATTCAATGAAGCAAGTTAAATTAAAAGTAGACAACTTATAACAAATTTTCGAAGCAGTGATCATGATTTGGAAATAAAAAGAGCCTGGTCGTTTCGGGAATATTCTAAGGCAAAACAGACTATATAACTTGAATTGTATAATAACTGTAAACAAATGATGGTAAATATATTTTTTTTTACTTATCATGTTTATTGCAATAGTCATGATAGTAATAATCTTTTACGAACTATTTTATTTAAATGTACATGGGGTATATCAAGAGGTCATTACGTACATGTACCTCCGTTAGCAAATGGTTAGGATATAGATTCCAGGCTAAAACAGACTTGTTACATTTCAGTTAAACTTTTATGGATGTGAAGTTAGCAGCCGGTTCGTTATTCGATATTCGATATTCAATATCCAACCGGCTGCTAGCAGTCGGTTCGATATTCAAATTTAGTTGAAAATCATAAAAAATATAATATTTGATAACATTAAAAACATGATTTTTATAGTTGAAAGGAGTGAAAAGATACGTACGAAATCGTTTTATGAACCCTTCAAGTTGTCTTAAACTCTCGTTGTCCTCAAATATAAACCCTTATCAATGCTTATGTAATTTGCATATTTGTCTTTATGTAATATAGATTTTTATCAATAAAACGACATCAAAACTGTAATTTTATATCTAATATTTCTTAAAACAAAAACAAAAACCGATCACTCTGGAAAAAATTTAGAAATATAAATAGAAATATATATGGAAAGCCCCCAAAAAAGAAATACATAGTGAAAACCTACCTGAGACCGCTTAAATGACGGTGAGACCCCCCTTTTCTTTCAATGTCCATAAAATTCGACGAATTCATAGACTCTGTATAAATAAAGATTGTATCAAAAGGATTTTCCAGAATATTGTCATCTTCGATATCTACGGAGGGCTTAGATTGTCACTTTTCAGCTAAAAATTGTCAAAATGTCAGGACAAAGGGCACAGGGCAATGGTGAGAGCCCCTGATCTCTCTATCTGCTTAATATTAAGCAGACAGTTAGTTAATAGGTAGATACAAACGTGACTAAAAGGAATTAGGGTACTCTTCCTCTCTTGTATGTTTACGGAGGGCCCAAAGTGCCAGTTGGATATTCAAAATATATAGTGAAAACCTACCTGAGACCGCTTAAATGACGGTGAGACCCCCCTGTTATTTCAATGTCCATAAAATTCGACAAATTTATGGACTCTGTATCAATAAAGATTGTTTCAAAAGGATTGTCCAGAATAATGTCATCTTCGATATCTACGGAGGGCTTAGATTGTCACTTTTAAGCTAAAAGTTGTCAAAATGTCAGGACAAAGGACACAGGGCAATGGTGAAAGCCCCCTGATCTCTCAATCTGCCTAATATTATGCAGACAGTTAGTTAATAGGTAGATACAAACGTGACTAAAAGGAATTTGGGAACTCTTCCTGTCTTCTATGTTTACTGAGGGCCCAAAGTGCCAGTTGGATATTCAAAATATATAGCAAAAACCTACCTGAGACCGCTTAAATGACGGTGAGACCCACCTGTCCTACAATGTCCATAAAATTCGACGAAGTCATAGACTCTGTATAGATAAAGATTGTATTAAAAGGATTTTCCAGAATAATGTCATCTTCGATATCTACGGAGGACTTAGATTGTCACTTTTCAGCTAAAAATTGTCAAAATGTTAAGACAAAGGGCACAGGGCAATGGTGAGAGCCCCTGATCTCTCAATCTGCTTAATATTAAGCAGACAGTTAGTTAATAGGTAGATACAAACGTGACTAAAAGGAATTTGGGTACACTTTCTGTCTTTTATGTTTACGGAGGGCCCAAAGTGCCAGTTGGATATTCAAAATATATAGCATAAACCTGCCTGAGACCGCTTAAATGACGGTGAGACCCCCCCTGTTCTTCCAATGTTCTTAAAATTCGACGAATTCATAGATTCTGTATAAATAAAAATTGTATCAAACGGATTTTCCAGAATAATGTCATCTTCGATATCTACGGAGGGCTTAGATTGTCACTTTTCAGCTAAAAATTGTCAAAATGTCAGGACAAAGGGCACAGGGCAATGGTGAGAGCCCCTGATCTCTCAATCTGCTTAATATTAAGCAGACAGTTAGTTAATAGGTAGATTCAAACGTGACTAAAAGGAATTTGGTACTCTTCCTCTCTTCTATGTTTACGGAGGGCCCAAAGTGCCAGTTGGATATTCAAAATATATAGTGAAAACCTACCTGAGATCGCTTAAATGACGATGAGACCCCCCTGTTCTTTCAATGTCCATAAAATTCCACAAATTCATGGACTCTGTATAAATAAAGGTTGCATCAAGAGGATTTTCCAGAATAATGTCATCTTCGATAGGGCTTAGATTGTCACTTTTCAGCTAAAAATTGTCAAAATGTCAGGACAAAGGGCACAGGGCAATGGTGAGAGCCCCTGATCTCTCAATCTAAGTCCTCCATAGATATCGAAGATGACATTATTCTGGGAAATCCTTCTAATACATCCTTTACATATACAGTGTCTATGATTAAGTTGAATTTTATGGACATTGAAAGACCAGGGGGGTCTCACCTCATTTAAGCGGTCTCAGGTAGGTTTTCACTATATATTTTGAATATCAAACTGGCACTTTGGGCCTCCGTAAATATGGAAGACAGGAAGTTTACCCAAATTCCTTTTAGTCACGTTTGTATCTACCTATTAACTAAATGTCTGCATAATATTAGAAAATTGAGAAATCAGGGGCTCTCACCATTGCCCTGTGCCTTTGTCCTGAAATTTTGACAATTTTAGCTGAAAAGTGACAATCTAAGTCCTCCATAGATATCGAAGATGACATTATTCTGGGAAATCCTTCTAATACAACCTTTACATATACAGTGTCTATGATTAAGTTGAATTTTATGGACATTGAAGGACCAGGGGGGTCTCACCCTCATTTAAGCGGTCTCAGGTAGGTTTTCACTATATATTTTGAATATCAAACTGGCACTTTGGGCCCTCCGTAAATATGGAAGACAGGAAGTTTACCCAAATTCCTTTTAGTCACGTTTGTATCTACCTATTAACTAAATGTCTGCATAATATTAGAAAAATTGAGAAATCAGGGGGCTCTCACCATTGCCCTGTGCCCTTTGTCCTGAAATTTTGACAATTTTTAGCTGAAAAGTCACAATCTAAGTCCTCCATAGATATCGAAGATGACATTATTCTGGGAAATCCTTCTAATACAACCTTTACATATACAGTGTCTATGATTAAGTTGAATTTTATGGACATTGAAAGACCAGGGGGGTCTCACCCTCATTTAAGCGGTCTCAGATAGGTTTTCACTATATATTTCTTTTTTGGGCTTTCCATAAATATTTCTATTTATATTTCTAAATGTTTCTAGAGTTATAGGTTTTTCCTTTTGTGTTTAGAAATATCATATATAAAAGAGCATATTTGAAGTTGTTTTATTGATAAAAATCTATATTACATAAAGACAAATATGCAACTTAGAAAGGGGTTTATATTCGAGGACAACGAGAATTTACGACACCTTGAAGAGGTCCTTAAACGATTTCCTACGTATCTTAGCAGTCCTCTTAGCTATGAAAATCGTGCTTTTAATGTTATCATGTATTTAATTTTTTTTATGATTTTCAACTAAATTTTGAATATCCAACCGACTGCTAGCAGCCGGTTGGATATTGAATATCGAATAACGAACCGGCTGCTAACTTCACATACATTAAACTTTTAGACTTTTAGTGTTGTATTTTAATGGACATGATATTTTTTGTATTGTGCTGTCGTGATCTATTAAAATTTATTATTGTACTATTCATTAATTTATGTCGCTAATAATCATTGACAATTAAAATTTTCGTCAAAATGGGTTAAAATCTTGCGCTAAAATGGGCATTGATAATTTCACTTTTGTTAAAATGGATTAAACATCATTCGCTAAATTGGGTTATACTTTGGAGCTAAACGTCATCCATGATTTTTTCGCTAAATGTCCTATTGATGCGCTAAAATGTCTTTTACCGGTATGAACGTAATTATCCAATAGACTTCTAAAAGCGACAAGCGAAAAAAAAATAAGTCAGCGTCATCTTTCATTTGTTAAAAAAAGATGTTTGGCTTGGCAAAAAGGGGTGCAAAACACAGATTTTAATGACTCCTAATTTGGAGCCATAATTACAGTTAATATAACATCTTTCTTGACAAGTATTTCATCCGATAAGAAATGCCTCATTGAATCTCTTAATCCATGTGTATGAACCATATGGTTTTAGGTTACAATACACCATTAGATTTTATG
>JAASAO010001404.1:0-21107 GCA_017311375.1 Mytilus coruscus | reverse complement strand
CAATGGCTGAAAGAATATACGATGGATCCACAACTACTTATAGTCCCCAACTGATGTAAACAGAAATTCATCACCAATTAGAGTATGCTTTGATTTTAAACTGTACATATTAAACTAATTTAAAAGGCTTTCTGTATAATTGACACTATTTTATCTGACCAATGCCAAATCATCATGGGCAAGACATAATAGTGTGTCCAAAGTGGTAATTAGGAATTTCAGGTATTAAACCAAACTGTTCTGTCCAACGTTCTCAAGCTAAGTTCAGTGAATATTGGACTTCAAAAGATATAACACGGTAACCAAATACTTGTCTCAATCTCAGTCTAGCAATTGCTGTAATGTGAATATAAATAAGAAGATGTGGTATGAGTGCCAATGAGACAACTCTCCATCCAAGTCACAATGTATAAAAAGTAAACAATTACGGCCATCAAAATGACTATGAATATACCACATTTAAAATCTCGAGTTTTCTTCGCTCCATAGGAATTGTCACGCCAAATTCAGCAAATGCTAGCAAATGGTCCAAACAACACTATCTGGGGACCATTATTTCTCCTTAATTTTCTGTTGCATTAAAGAATTTAATATAACAAAAAATCAATGTTATTTTAGTAGTCTCTAATCAATTTCCGTCCCAACATGATCTTTCAGCGGCTTATCTGTACTATCAGAATCAAGATGAGGAAGATAACTTTGCTAAGTAGTGCAATTTGTTGCTCAGTTTTAATAATTTGTACATATCTTATTTTATTTACCTGTGTTTAAAGTTATTGCAAATGGCTGATATTTTTGTTCGAGCATATTGTTTTTCTTAAACTGTTTAACATTTCATACCGATATAACATGTTACTTTTATTATTCTTCCTTAGTTTACTTATTTTGAATTTGCATTGTATCATAGGTCAAATTTATTTGTTCAGTGTATGTTCAATGGTGTTACTATGTCTTTGATTGAGTTAAGCTATTTCAGTTGATATTTTATAGTGTGTCTTTCTATGTTGTGATGTTACACTATTGTTTCAGAAAAAGGGTGAAGGTTTGGTACCATTAAAACGTTTAAACCCGCTGCATTTGTTTGCACCTGTCCTAAGTCAGGAATCTGATGTTCAGTAGTTGTCGTTTGTTGATGTGGTTCATAAGTGTTTCTCGTTTCTCGTTTTTATATAGATTAGACCGTTGGTTTTCCCGTTTGAATGGTTTTACACTAGTAATTTTTGGGGCCCTTTATAGCTTACTGTTCGGTGTGAGCCTAGGCTCCGTGTTGAAGACCGTACTTTGACCTATAATGGTTTACATTTATAAATTTTGACTTGGATGGAGAGTTGTCTCATTGGCACTCATACCACATCTTCTTATATCTATATCTCTACTGTCTTAAAATATCTATTGAAAGGTAAATTTTCATTAAACTTGTGGATGGAATTAGGGGGATGTTGCGGAATAGATATATTAAAATTATTTGAAAAAAAAAAAAAAAAACCAAACAAACATAAGTATGTTGCCTAGGATTATGTCTGTTGCTAAGGAGAAAAGTGAATTGTCATATCAAGCTACATAAAATATATAATTAATGTGTAAGCACTTGGAAAGAATTTAAACATGTTTTCAGATACAATGCACACAAATCTTGGCTCATTAAATTCTGTCTGTTTATTAATAAAGACGACAATCATTTAGCCCCCTCCCCTCCCCAGCATTGTGCCTAAACTTTTGCCCGTGCACCTTGTGAACCAGCATGTTATAAGGGCCTTATAAATTCCAGCTCAGCGTGTTGGTCTAGACGAAGAAGAGCTTTAAGAGAAACTTTTCATAGCAAAAATGATCAGCAGGACAAGAACTACAAAATGATCAGAAAAACAATATCTACAAATACTTTAACACAGGCAAAATTGTAAGTAAAGAAGTTATTGCCTTTGAATTGCGGTTTTTACCCATGCCTTGTATTTTGTGCGAAAAACTATACAAGACAGAGAAAATAAAAATAGAAAAAAAAAATCCCAGGTGAGCGACTTGGGCACATTAGATCTTCTCTGTTTATGAGTATAGATGACAAGCTAAAGTTTTGTGCATGTGAACATAAAAAAAAAAAATACTTCCTATCTTTTGATGGCGATTGTGACATATATTATTTCTATACATATTGGACATATTAAAGGCAAACTGTCAAGAGTGTGCCAAATATTGTCATTTTACCGAATCTACTCTCATTCGATCACTAATAGCCATGGAAAGATTATATCTAAAACTTAAACTGCAATATTTTTTTTGTACTAGTATATAGAATCAACGTTTAATTTTTCCAATCGGGGACAGTTTTAAATACAAATAATGATTGGTCCAGCTAGGACATTTCGAAAATTATAATTTAAATTGAAATCACGAATTGTATAATTTTCACAAGTTAAATTTGTGCTAGCGAATTTGTGGAATTCGTTTTAACAATTTGTTTTATAACGATTTTAATTCGTTATCACAAATTACCAAAAATGTTGATAACAAATTTAATTCGTAATTACGAATTACAAAACTATGATAATGAATTTCACAAATTCGTTATCACGAATTTAATCTGTGATAACGAATTATACAATTCGTGATCTCGAATTCAAATTATATTTTGGAAGGTCCTAAATAAGCTGCCGTACATATCATACATTTTCCTGTGATCTTTCCTTGCGTATTAGTAACTGACTCATAGCAACAAATTAAATCATTAGTGAATCCGCAAAAAAAAATCCTCATGCCCTCCCCACTCGAATATCAAATGGTCGTCCCCTAATATCTGAATATTAATGACAAGCTATTTTGGCAGTGTTTGCAGTTTTGCACAAAATGCAAGGAGTTTGAAGCTCTTATGTAACTATATAAGACAAAATATAAAGATATACATACTGATGATTGAAAGATAGATAATCTGATGTCCTGTCTACTTTTAAAGGTGGTTATTTGACTGATTTATAATAATTTTTGCTTTTCGAATTTAGAGGACCAAAAAATGGCCTTATATCATACCCTTATCCTTTTGTTCGATGATTTAAAGTTGAGTCTTTAGTTATCATAAAAAACCATTTAATTGAATTACGACAAGCAATTACTGTGAAGTCTGGCTCATATCATTATGCACAGCTTTTTCTTGAAATTGATACTGATTAAGAAATGTTAACTAGGAAATATGAAAAATGTGATAATTGCAGTTTTCTTTTCGTCAACTTCCCATTATTAGGAAGTAGCATGACATTCTACTCCCGACAATGGCTGAAAGAATATACGATGGATCCACAACTACTTATAGTCCCCAACTGATGTAAACAGAAATTCATCACCAATTAGAGTATGCTTTGATTTTAAACTGTACATATTAAACTAATTTAAAAGGCTTTCTGTATAATTGACACAATTTTATCTGACCAATGCCAAATCATCATGGGCAAGACATAATAGTGTGTCCAAAGTGGTAATTAGGGAATTTCAGGTATTAAACCAAACTGTTCTGTCCAACGTTCTCAAGCTAAGTTCAGTGAATATTGGACTTCAAAAGATATAACACGGTAACCAAATACTTGTCTCAATCTCAGTCTAGCAATTGCTGTAATGTGAATATAAATAAGAAGATGTGGTATGAGTGCCAATGAGACAACTCTCCATCCAAGTCACAATGTATAAAAAGTAAACAATTACGGCCATCAAAATGACTATGAATATACCACATTTAAAATCTCGAGTTTTCTTCGCTCCATAGGGAATTGTCACGCCAAATTCAGTAAAATGCTAGCAAATGGTCCAAACAACACTATCTGGGGACCATTATTTCTCCTAATTTTCTGTTGCATTAAAGAATTTAATATAACAAAAATCAATGTTATTTTAGTAGTCTCTAATCAATTTCCGTCCCAACATGATCTTTCAGCGGCTTATCTGTACTATCAGAATCAAGATGAGGAAGATAACTTTGCTAAGTAGTGCAATTTGTTGCTCAGTTTTAATAATTTGTACATATCTTATTTTATTTACCTGTGTTTAAAGTTATTGCAAATGGCTGATATTTTTGTTCGAGCATATTGTTTTTCTTAAACTGTTTAACATTTCATACCGATATAACATGTTACTTTTATTATTCTTCCTTAGTTTACTTATTTTGAATTTGCATTGTATCATAGGTCAAATTTATTTGTTCAGTGTATGTTCAATGGTGTTACTATGTCTTTGATTGAGTTAAGCTATTTCAGTTGATATTTTATAGTGTGTCTTTCTATGTTGTGATGTTACACTATTGTTTCAGAAAAAGGGTGAAGGTTTGGTACCATTAAAACGTTTAAACCCGCTGCATTTGTTTGCACCTGTCCTAAGTCAGGAATCTGATGTTCAGTAGTTGTCGTTTGTTGATGTGGTTCATAAGTGTTTCTCGTTTCTCGTTTTATATAGATTAGACCGTTGGTTTTCCCGTTTGAATGGTTTTACACTAGTAATTTTGGGGCCCTTTATAGCTTACTGTTCGGTGTGAGCCTAGGCTCCGTGTTGAAGACCGTACTTTGACCTATAATGGTTTACATTTATAAATTTTGACTTGGATGGAGAGTTGTCTCATTGGCACTCATACCACATCTTCTTATATCTATATCTCTACTGTCTTAAAATATCTATTGAAAGGTAAATTTTCATTAAACTTGTGGATGGAATTAGGGGATGTTGCGGAATAGATATATTAAAATTATTTGAAAAAAAAAAACCAAACAAACATAAGTATGTTGCCTAGGATTATGTCTGTTGCTAAGGAGAAAAGTGAATTGTCATATCAAGCTACATAAAATATATAATTAATGTGTAAGCACTTGGAAAGAATTTAAACATGTTTTCAGATACAATGCACACAAATCTTCAGGCCAATATAATCATATTGTAATTTTCCTCTTCTGTTGCTGCCTAGCAACCTTCCCTTTGGAATGAAGACAAGTCATGTAAAATAACTTCAAAAGCTATATGTAGGCTACAAATTAAACAAAATAAATGAATTCAGAAGACATATCCCATTGTTTTGTTTTTAATAAAACATTATCTGTACTTTGTTACTTAAAATTGAACTCCGTTTCTAAGGTATACATGTGTTGCTAAGCAACCATTTTATTTCAGTTTGTTCGTTTATGACTCAATGTATGCTTAGAGTCTTGACTTTATAATACAAGGTTCACATTTGAATATATTGAGAAATCATATGTTCTTTAACATTATTTCATTGAGAAATTGGGCTAAAAAATTGTTAAAAACTGCCTTTTTTGTAACGACCTCAAATTTACATTTTTGAATGCTTATCCAATTTTATTTTTTCAAATACCTAGTTGTTTGTATCTGTAGTATCAAGAATGCAATGAGGGACAATAAAATTGCTATCCGGATTTTTAAATACAGGCAATTAAATGTTAAGTGGTTTTTAACATTCTCCAAATTTCAAAAATCCTACCATTTTATGTTGCCATATCAACGCTTCAGAAAAGATGTCCTCTTTACATTATTAGAACTGAGAAATGACCTTTTGACAGTATTGATTTCCTACTTAACCACGTTTTGGCGGTATTGTGACAAGTATCTCAGGAAATGAAATGTGTTGCCATGGAAACCAGTTGATTTGATTTTTTTTTTATCATTTTCATCTTTTTTGTGTTACACCAATTTTATGAAAAATAATTTGTTGACATTCCATTCAAAACTCAATACTAGTGCTTGCCGACATTGCCTCTTTAAAAATTTTCTATAATTTATGTTTATACAGATTGAAGCTATTAAACTAGAAATTAGTTTTCTCAATTGAATTGTTTAATTTTTTCATGTAGGGACTGTGCGGTATGTGTTTTTCTCATTGTTGAATGCCGTGCGGTTACATATAATTACTTACATCCACTTTATTTGAACTTTGGTGAATAGTTGTCTTATTGGCAATCATATCACATCTTCTTTTTTATAGGGGCTCGGTGGCCGAGTGGTCTAAGTAGTTACTACTGTAATCACTAGCCAGTCAACACTGAGGTTGTGAGTTCGAACCCCGCCCGTGCGGGTGCACTCGACTCCAATCTTAATTGAGTAGGATTGTCAGTTTTCCTATCGAAGGTCGGTGGTTTTCTCCGGGCACTCCGGCTTCCTCCACCAATAAAAACTGGCCGCCACGAAATAGCCCAAAAGCGGTGCTTAAAAGTGGCGTTAAAACACCAAAAATCAAAATCAAATCTTTTTTTATATATTGAGACGTTTATTGTTGAATGCTTAACATTCAGCGGCAAATATTGCATACACATTCTTGACTATAAGCGATTGCTATTTGGTATGTAGTTGCCTTGACACCTCATATAACAATAATATATGGTATTCATGAGGAATAATTCTACAGTGTTTGTGAGTATATGAGACTCGTCTTTTTTCTGGTAATGTTTCGGTGTTTTTGGAATTATCATTTTGTTCAAATATCAAATAAGATTTTTTTAATGAAGTGGTTATACTGGAAATTTGGTATGCAGTTGCATAAGCATCGCCGCATTATATAGTTATGAAGAAAATAGGGATAAAGATCTTATTCAATAATCGTGCTTCTATGACTGGAAAAAATAATTTTTTGACATTCCATTCTAAACTCAGTACTAGTGCTTGCCGACACTGCCTCTTTAAAAATTTTCTATAATTTATGTTTATACAGATTGAAGCTATTATACTAGACATTAGTTTTCTCAATTGAATTTTTTCATACTTTCATGTAAGGGCCTTTTGTAGCCGACTGTGCGGTATGTGTTTTTCTCATTGTTGAATGCCGTGCGGTTACATATAATTGCTTACATCCACTTTATTTGAACTTCGGTGAATAGTTGTCTTATTGGCAATCATATCACATCTTTTTCTATAGGGGCTCGGTGGCCGAGTGGTCTAAGTAGTTACTACTGTAATCACTAGCCAGTCAACACTGAGGTTGTGAGTTCGAACCCCGCCCGTGCGGGTGCACTCGACTCCAATCTTAATTGACTAGGATTGTCAGTTTTCCTATCGAAGGTCGGTGGTTTTCTCCGAGCACTCCGGCTTCCTCCACCAATAAAAACTGGCCGCCACGAAATAGTCCAAAAGCGTTGCTTAAAAGTGGCGTTAAAACACCAAAAATCAAAATCAAATTTTTTTTTATATATTGAGACGTTTATTGTTGAATGCCTAACATTCAGCGACAAATATTGCATACACATTCTTGACTATAAGCGATTGCTATTTGGTATGTAGTTGCCTTGACACCTCATATAACAATAATATATGGTATTCATGAGGATTAATTCTACAGTGTTTGTGAGTATATGAGACTCGTCTTTTTTCTGGTAATGTTTCGGTGTTTTTGGAATTATCATTTTGTTCAAATGTCAAATAAGATTTTTTTAATGAAGTGGTTATACTGGAAATTTGGTATTCAGTTGCATAAGCATCGCCGCATTATATAGTTATGAAGAAAATAGGGATAAAGCTCTTATTCAATAATCGTGCTTCTATGACTGGAATTTTTGTATTGTTCAAAAGTCACCTTTTCTGAAAAGGTATGTTAATACAGAAATTTTTGGTTTGTATTTGAAACACAGTTCCATTGGCCTCCTTGCGATTTACTTTTGATGAGATTATGATCCACCACACCCCTTTTAAATTTTCACTGACTTTTGAAAAAAAAAGAACTTTTTCTAAATCACCTTTGAAACATTTTTACCTTGAAATTTGGTTTGCTGTTGCTTTAAGCAACCCTACATAAAATAGATTCTTCCCTTTTAATGTATTTTTACCACTGATATGCGGAATAATTTTGTATCAAAACCATATTATATGGATCTCATTTTTAAAGGACCGTTTGCTCAATGCAGAGATTTATAATCAGGTAAGCTTTAAAAGCGGAGCTTAATGTTGGATATCAACTACCACATGCGGTAATCTAACAGTCTATGAATATTTCCTATTTTGATTTTGCTACAAAATGGGCTGGCGAGACATGATATCTCTGTGTTAACAGTTTTATGTGTTATGTCCATCTGAAGATGTCCATCTCATGCTCATTGTTTTATCAGATTATTTTTGGGGTTATTGTAATCACTGTGTATCATCGCCACCGGAAATTGGGTTTTAGTCTGCTTTTAGAAAACTGGGAGCATAAATTAGATTTTTTCATGAAATTTAAAAATATAATAATCTGAAAAATGCAAGTAGAAATTTGGACAAAATAAGTATTTAAATGGGAAAAACTAGCAATTAAACTTATGCTTTGGTGTACAGATTGTCCCTGATCAGCTTGTGTTGATTACAGATTTCCCTGATACCTATACAGATTGTCCCCGATTTTGAAAAAGCTAATCCTTCAAAAATAAAGCAAAATGTGGATCTTCATTACACTTAGGCATGTGCTAATAAAAATAGTGGAATATATGAAAAATTTTCCTGCAAACCTGTAATTCTACAATTTTACATATAAAATTGATAAGAGATTTTGTTGTTCATTGATATTTCATTGGTTGGCTCAGAAACTTTAAACAGGTTTCTTCTTGCTTGGGGTTCATAACTTACTGTTTTTATATTTCCTGATTCATAGTTTAGTGAATTTGATAAATTGTCTGAAATGGTTGGAGATTGTGATGATTTGCCTTTTTTGATAATCTTTTGTGGTGTATTTGTTGATAAGTTACAAATTATAATTTTTTCATCTTGTATTTTAATAATAAAAGTTTTTCCTTCTCTGTCAAGAAGTTCTTGAATGAATACATGGTATGTTATCTTTCACCACCGTCTTCAAGTCTTCTCCAAATGACAGGTTTTTCAGATTGACGTGTCTTCTGATGGTGAGCTACTATTTCTTCAAAGATGACATTTTAGAAAGCTATTAAAGCTATGTTGAAATTTTCTTCCAGGTAACAGTTAAAAATAAAACTTAGAATGAACCTTTTCCTTATGATGCTATAAGAGAAAATCGGGGAAAATCGGTAATTAACTTCATCTTCTCAGGGACAATCTGTACACTGATAGTGGACAATCAGTACACTGCACCAGAAATTGAAATCATATTTTTTAGTATTTTCCTAATCTCCTTAAAAGTACTTCCAGCTCTAAGTTTACTTAATTTGCACATTTGAATAAGTATTCTATAATTAGAGAAATAACATTTACATATTTGAATAATATAAGAAAATCACTTCCCATGACTTCCTTGCTTCGGAAAAGTTTCTATTTTTAGGATTGGACATCAAAATCCATATTGCCTATGGAGGTCAATGATCAAAATGTATGAATGAAAAGGAAGGTTGCATAATTATTGACACAGATTTTCTTTAATTCATATATAATTACCCTTTGATATTCTCTACATAGGAAAATCAGGAAAATCAGTAATCAATCGGGAAAATCAGTACTGTAATCGGGGAAAATCACTTTCTGCCGTACTCGGTTATAGGCAGTGATAATTATATCTGATCAACCAAGTAGGCATTTAGTGGTCGCACTAATAAAATTAGATACATTTAGCTTTGAAATCATGCAAGTATACCGGAATGAAAAATGACGAGTCCAGAACCAATCCTATATATACCAATACATACTCTTTGTATTTTATTTTATTTTATTTCTTTTCTTATTCTATTTTGTTCAATTTGATGTTTTCTTCTATATAGACATCTTTTGGATTTTTTTGGGTGTTTCGGTTAAGGTTTAACTACCAAGGCTTTTCCTCATCAGGTATCCCGAGCCTCTTCAATATAAAAATATTTAGTCAAGAAGGAAAGTTCACAACATCTATGCGCATAGAATTTAATTTCCTGGATATTGGGATACATGTACTACAAGCAGTTGACAGAGCCTGGTGCAAAATATGTCGAATTACACATGAAATACCTCTACCACCAAAAAGGACTTCTTAAGAATACTTCAATACATTCTATGCAACAATGAATTTGAATTCAATTACTTGGTATTTAGACAGACATGTGGAATCCCAATGGGAGCTCAATGAGCCCATCCTTAGCTGACTTAAGAATGTTTGAAATCATAACGAATATCCTTGATATATTTCCTTTTAAGGAAAACATAGCATTGTTATCTGTATACAGAAATCCATCATCTTTAATTCTAGTCAAGACAATCTTACTGAATTATTTAACATTGCAAATAATATACACCCGTTAATAAAATTCACGCATGAAATATCACACACTAGCATTCAAATTCTTGACGTCACAATTTTTAAAGGAAACAGATTCCTTAATCATAATATATTAGACGTAAAACTATACCGTAAACCTACTGATAACTTTCAGTATCTTGAACGAACGTCAGCTCACCCATCTTCAGTATTCAATGGATTTATTACTGCTGAAATATTGCGTTTTATAAGATCATCAAATAACAAAAATGATACACTAAATGAAATTGAAACTTTCAAAACAATGTTGTGAACTTTCCTTCTAGACTAAATATTTTTATATCGAAGAGGCTCGGGATACCTGATGAGGAAAAGCCTTGGTAGTTAAACCTTAACCGAAACACCCAAAAAAATCCAAAAGATATCTATATAGAAGAAAACATCAAATTGAACAAAATAGAATAAGAAAAGAAATAAAATAAAATAAAATACAAAGAGTATGTATTGGTATATATAGGATTGGTTCTGGACTCGTCATTTTCATTCTAGTTTATACGAGGCCTCCGCCTCAATCACGTTGTTCCAAACCTTCGTATTATCTTGTCTCTAGACATGCGTAATCTTCATATATGTAACTAATACAGATCTCTTTTAACATTATAATAAATAAATGCATTTATAAATGCTATTAATATATAACAGGATATTTACAAATATACCAATTATTAGTGTCGGTGAAATTTGAAAAATAATCTTCAAATTCATCACGTACAGACAATTAACATATGGCTTTATCATTCTTACAACCATTTTCACAGGAAACTTACATTAGGCATGGGTAACTAATAATCAGTTTCTAATAGCATCACACCTTTACTTCATACAAAATGGTACGAAGCGCATCGAATTT
Organism: Mytilus coruscus; assembly: GCA_017311375.1. Classification (NCBI taxonomy): domain Eukaryota; kingdom Metazoa; phylum Mollusca; class Bivalvia; order Mytilida; family Mytilidae; genus Mytilus; species Mytilus coruscus. The sequence continues at coordinate 10,068 of JAASAO010001404.1, read as the reverse complement.
GATTATCTGAAGGGACAGACCACCTGTAAATTGTAACAATTATATAGTATTGTTTATAACTATAAAGATCTTCGTTGTTGCATATTAAAATAGATAGACCAACCCCAAAATGGGCTTGAAGTTTACAGTATAAGTATTGACCAATGAAAGTTAATATTTTGGAATACTTTTCTAATAATTTAACATTTATAATAGCTATAAAACTTATTTCTTCGCAAACCTCAATAACGAGATACAAATGCACAAATCTAAACTTAGTCTTGGCAAAGGAAAATGAATAATAATTCTGAATCGGATACGGACATTGTGGACGCAATTAGTGGAGGCATTAAAGATGATATACCGTGTGGACAAATACCTAGTAACGTCAAAATCGTACCAATTAACTTTGACTTTGATAACCTAGTTAATGAGAGCTGCAGTAGTGGTAATATAACGGATGATATCAATATTGACAGATGCATTGACAATATGGACAATACTTTAGCTAAAAGGCACCCAATAGTGACTCTATTAAGTGACATTAGAAGATTCGATAGGGACACTCTACTGGTTTACGCTACTATAGCAAATGCTACATTCTCACCACGATTTGGATCGGATGAAGCAAGCACATTCTTTAAGTTAAAGCTGCAAGAAATCAACAGCACTGTGAAACTTAATTTCCGGGAATTTTTAACCATAGCTGTGAAAGAGTATGCATTTATAAATACTATTAATATATAACAGGATATTTACAAATAGTAGCTAACAACTGAAGTAGAGCAGTACTGGCACAAAACATCAGCTTCGATCAACAACGGGGCAAGCATTGTCCGTTTGAATGACAGAGTGAGGAGCCTAAAAGAAAAATGGGCCGACAAATATAGACAGAGTGCTACCAGGGATACCAAAGAACTATCAGAACTAGATAGAATTGAAACAAGAATTAGAGGTGTTGAGACAACAGACCGATAAAGGAAAACCGATAAGTGAAATAGACATAATGAAAAGGAAATAGATGACCTTAAAAATGTTCTGGGAAACAGATACGGTCGTGGTAACCGCGGAAGAGGCCGCAGAAATTTCCGTAATAACTATTACTGAGACGATGTACATTAATTTTCTTACAAATATAAGTGGATTTTGGGGTCAATGTTTTCAATAGTAAAACAAGTGTCGCTATTATGCAAGATGGACATTAATGATTATTCAATTATACACGTACGTCTATTGTTTGATTATTAAAACAGGGCTATTTACTTTGAATATTGTAGTTTTATTTTATTGATTAGAATTAATTATCACATATATACTCATTAGTTATTAAATCAAAGAAACTTTTATTTATGTTAGTTTAAGTAGTTGGCTTTAATTGCTACTCAACAATTGACAGCAATTAATAAACATCAGGCTAAAGATCGCTTGAAAAATTATACATAGAATTGCAACCATTAATGTAATATGGTTTTAACAATGAGCATTATGATCGTACTATCTATGTACATATATTCTATAAATTATAGGTCGTTTCCGTATAGTGATTATCTACAGCAGGTTTAAAAAAAAAAAATCACGCAATACAAATACGAAAGTACAAATACTTTACAAATATCACACACACGTAGCACGATTATTATCAATAGATTATACACATGACTACGCAAGAGCACACAGTGCAATGTCATCAACAACCCTTATCTTTGCATAAATATATTATATCCGTCTCACAATTACCTCTATTTATTTTTAGAACGATAATATTATTATCGTAATTAAATAACATTGTCTAAATCATTACTTATGTATATAAAGGTACTTAATTAGCATTAGAATTTATCTCACTAGTTTACCAACAATTAAGCGTTAAATCATTATCTAATAAAATACACACACATAACAAGAGTTAGATGGTTCGGTGACGTAGTAACTGATCTACACTAATTACGGAATATCCAATCAGATTAAGAATACGTGTGACGAACTTTGTAACTTGTTGCGAGTGACGTAGTGGAATTGGCATATCCAATCAGAATCTAAGTCTTTAACTGAGGTATACACGTGGTTTTCTTTGTGTATATCGGAAGTACACACTGATTGCGGCAGAAGTGGATAAACACCTCAATAGAGTTTACATATACAATTTAAGTTTAAAATAAAATTAAACTAAATTCAAATCAATTCATCTCTCAAATAGAGTAGAATTAGTACAATACATTTCATCTCTCAAATAGAGTGGAATTTTAGCTATAGACATTTCATCTCTCAACTAGAGTTGAAATAATTATATAAACAATCTAAATAGTTTTGTTACAAAAAAAAATATATTACTATGAGTAATAGAAAAGATCTCTCAGCAAAAGGGATAAGAAAAAAGATTAATAAAATACAAAAGTAAACTCCGTATACACAATAATAACAAAGGCCATCTTAAACGCACAAAAACTTTCATGAAAATGTAAAAAAAGCTTTACACTACATTGAAGTATTTTCACAGGAAAATCTCACTAACTATGAAATACTAGTTCTTGCAAAGGAATTAAATTTATTCCCAGTCCTGATGTAAAATACATTAAACAAAAACTCCTACTAGATTTTGACGAACTTGGTAGAAAATGCAATGCAAATATCACTTTAGTGATAAATCAAATGCGGACAGCAATCATCCGTTTAGAGTTAAATCGATTCAAACCCGCTTTAGCAAACAACACAATAGAGAATTATCTCTTTGCGACAAAGATGGGAATATGCAGACTTAAAATAAACAAAGTTAGATATAATCTTTCTAAACATGAAAGAGCGGCACTCAAAACCTAACGTTCTAATACTAATATAATTATTAAGAAAGCTGACAAAAGTTCATCTATCGTTGTTCTTGATAAAAGTCTTTACATGAAACAAACACTGAACTTCCTGAACAACAGTATATGCTATGAACAAATCCGTGAATTTAATAAGAACAAAATATCCAATACTATACAAAACATGATTAAACAACTACACAAGAAAGAGTGTATCGACGATATAACATATATATACCTAGCCAATAATACCAATGTACGAGTCGGACGACTCTACATGTTGCCAAAAATTCACAAAATTAATCATGATGATAGAGAAAAAATCAAAACAAACAAAGAGTTCCTAAGACATATAGATATTCCTGGGAGACCTATTGCATCATTGTGCAATAGTCCAATAAAATAATTGGTCAATTTATGGACTACTTCCTAAAACCAGTTGTAAGCCAATTATGGACTTATACACAGGACACAACCTCATTTATTAACAAAATAGAACAAATAAGGGCACCTGATAACATAATTATGTGCACTTTTGATATAACTAGTATGTACAATTCCTTAACACACGATGAAATACTACAAGCAGTTGACAGAGCCTGGTGCAAAATATGTCGAATTACACATGAAATACCTCTACCACCAAAAATGACTTCTTAAAATACTTCAATACATTCTATGCAATAATGAATTTGAATTCAATAACTTGGTATTTAGACAGACATGTGGAATTCCAATGGGAGCTCAATGAGCCCATCCTTAGCTGACTTAAGAATGTTTGAAATCATAACGAATATCCTTGATATATTTCCTTTTAAGGAAAACTTAGCATTGTTATCTGTATACAGAGATGATGGATTCATTCTCTTTAATTCTAGTCAAGACAATCTTACTGAATTATTTAACATTGCAAATAATATACACCCGTTAATAAAATTCACGCATGAAATATCACACACTAGCATTCAATTTCTTGACGTCACAATTTTAAAGGAAACAGATTCCTTAATCATAATATATTAGACGTAAAACTATACCGTAAACCTACTGATAACTTTCAGTATCTTGAACGAACGTCAGCTCACCCATCTTCAGTATTCAATGGATTTATTACTGCTGAAATATTGCGTTTTATAAGATCATCCAATAACAAAAATGATACACTAAATGAAATTGAAACTTTCAAAACAAAACTTCTCCTCAAGGGATACTCAGAAAAGGACATTAACCCCATTATAAAAAAGGCATTGCATAAGGAAAGAAAAGATTGCCTCAGATACAAGCTTAAAAACAAAAGAGCAATGCCTCCATTAGTGTTAGCCACGAAATTTAATCCTTCTTTTAATGGACTAAATAAAGCAATAAAAAAAAAACATTGGCACCTAATTGAACAAAACGAAACAACAAAAACTATGTTTCCAAAACCTCCAATTATAGCATATAAAAGACACAAAAACTTAAAGGACCTACTTACGCCCTCCAAATTATAGATAAAGAAACAACTTAAAAGACAGTTATTATATCAAAACATTGATTAATTGACTTTAAAATACAATACATCAATACAAATGTACCAGGTGTCGTATCCCAATATCCAGGAAATTAAATTCTATGCGCATAGATGTTGTGAACTTTCCTTCTAGCCTATATATTTATATATTGAAGATGCTCGGGATACCTGATGAGGAAAAGCCTTGGTAGTTAAACCTTAACCGAAACACCCCAAAAAAAATCCAAAAAATATCTATATAGAAAAAAACATCAAATTGAACAAAATAGAATAAGAAAGAAATAAAATAAAATAAAATACAAAGAATATGTATTGGTATATATAGGATTGGTTCTGGACTCGTCATTTTTCATTCTACAATATATAAGTGGATCGTATACTGAAATCACCTTGGTCTGGAACTTTGTACGGAGTGGCTATTCATCCTAGCACTATTCGTCCGTCCATTACAATGCGCATGTCACTTTATCACCATGTGCGTCCGCGTAGTATTATCTTCAGCAGCACCAGAGGACTGCGTGTAATCCGATCAGGTTGCAGTCTTGTATATATAGGCTTACATGCTAAACAGCTGATCTTTGAAAATAAAAAATAAAAATGCTACATAGAAAATCTTTGATGTTCATATCATGTATGTACTAATGTGAAATTGTGATTTAATCGAAAAAAGTGGGTCATGCCACGAAGAATAAAAAGTTATGTAACCCTGAAGACAAAACTATTTTTTTCTACTTTCTGTTTATGGTTTTTACTAAGCCGCACCACTTCCAGTAAACGTGATATCCTTCCACTTTCCTGGATTGATATCCCCAAAAAGATACAAGATTTTTTTAAAATCTATATATATGTTTCAATTCAGCATAAACGTTTAATCAAACAGAAAAAATTGAGTCCAGAAAAAAATTCAGAAAAAAATGGACTATTTTATTTCCCTCCATATTTTGACATGCACCGGAAACTGGTTGTAATACAAGACTGGTACCTATAACTGTAATGATATGTCTTAAAAATAAATTATTTATTTTGTTTCATTAAGTAGCCATATTTGAACAAAAAAATGCCATTAAAAGAGTTGTTTAGTTGTATTATTAAATATAAACCCAATATTAAAGGAGTACCCTTTTCTGAATCAAGGCAAAATTTGGAAATAAGTCATGCCTATCAAATGATCTGTAAATCTCATTCTAGTCTATCTTTATGAATGTTTACTAATTATTTGGATACTGCGAAGCTGGAAGAGAGTTCTTATCTTTTATTTTTATTTTTTCCTTCTCTTTGATTGAACCACATTCAATATTTTACCCCTCCCCCTTTTTTCCATGAAATCTATCCAAGTGGGTCTCTTGTTTAAGTCAAATTGAAAAACTACCCCAAAACTTTTTCATATTGAAGAATTTATTGCAATACAACTATTTAAAGACAAGAATGGCCATACCTTTCTCTTTTTTGACTACACATGTCTTTATACATGCCTACTATATGATGATTTTTGTACTGTACTTCACACCCCCATGCATATAAAATTTGCAATAAAATTCAAGAAAAAACAAAATGAATACTCAAGTTGGTGTTTTTGGTAAGAATATTGATTACTTGCCACACCCAAGCACAAAAATCCTTGTCATGATGGATAGTTTTAGAAAAAATTCTACTTTTTAAACAAATTTTTAACCCAAATGTGGAATTTGCAAGTAACCATGAAGTGCTGCAGACAGGAAAAGAAGTCATAGACTCTTGTAAAGTGAAAATTTTGTGAAAATCTTTTCATCAAAAGTTCATTTTATATATATTTTACCTAAATGTCAATAATTGAGCCATAAAAATAATAACCCTGAAGAAAAATAATACTTTTGTATGTAGCTGTCTCTTCAACTTAACACTGATTTTCAATGAAACTGCTAGACTAGAATTTTCTTCACAAGAAGAAGATTTCATGGAGGAATAAATCTTTCCATGTTCTTTTAAATTAAAAATCATGTATGTAATACTACCAGAATCTCAATTTACCTCAAACTGTTGTGCTTTATATCTTTTATACTTTTGAATGGTGTCTTGTATAAAAATCATAATTATTACATAATTGCAGTTTTTCAGTGTAACTTGATACCCCATGATTTTTATTTCTTAAAAAGTCCTTAAATCATGATGTTTTGTCATTCTGGGCACACACAAGTCCACATGAGCTACTTCCTTGCAGTGAACATATGAACAAATAACCCTATGCAGGTTGCAGTCTTGTAATTGACTGCTCCATAGTCTTACATGCTAAACAGCTGATCTTTGAAAATAAAAAAATAAAAAATGCTATATAGAAAAATTTTTTCATGTTCATATCATGTATGTACTAATGTGAAATTTTGATTTAACCGAAAAAAAGGTGGGTCATGCCACGAAGAATAAAAAGTTATGTAACCATGAAGACAAAACTATTTTTTTCTACTTTCTGTTTGCTGTTTTTACTAAGCCGCACCCCTTCCAGTAAACGTGATATCCTTCCACTTTCCTGGATTGATATCCCCAGAAAGATGCAAGATTTTTTTTAAAATATATATATATATGTTTCAATTCAGCATAAACATTTAATCAAACAGAAAATATTGAGTCCAGAAAAAAATTCAGAAAAAAATGGACTATTTTATTTCCCTCCATGTTTTGACATACACCGGTACAAGACTGGTACCATCACTAATGTTTGGATCATGGCTGGTAATGGTGGTTTCAATGTTTGTGAAAAAATTCCAGTTTTCAGAACTTCACACGCGAATTCGGTAAAAAACTTAAGTCCTGGTACCAGTTTTTATCCTCCATTCGTCCGTCACACTTCGCACAACAGCTCAAATTTGATTTTATAAATCACCATGTCATTTTAACATTACATTAGGATTGACGGACAAAAACTCACTCAGAATTAACACACAAAGATAAGGAAAACATATGATTTAAATTCTGTTCGTGAAACACCTGCTTCTACATTTATCGTTATAAGGTATGATTTTGATAATAATTTGAAGAACCAAAACAATAAATCAGCAAATCATTCAAAAGGGCCTTCATAGAACATTCGAAGCCATACGAAGGAGTGCAACATTATTTTTAGATTCTAGTTAAATTACATGAGATGCATAGTAAAAAAACAGTTCAAATTATATAACAAAATACTGACATTTTATTTTCATTTTGTGTTAATTTCAGTTCTTATTTGCTTTAGTTTTGTTATTCGTCAACAATTTAGCAATGAGTTATACTAATTTTGTGTTAATTTCAGTTCTTATTTGCTTTAGTTTTGGTATTCGTCAACAATTTAGCAATGAGTTATACTAATTTTGTGTTAATTTCAGTTCTTATTTGCTTTAGTTTTGGTATTCGTCAACAATTTAGCAATGAGTTATACTAATTTTGTGTTAATTTCAGTTCTTATTTGCTTTAGTTTTGGTATTCGTCAACAATTTAGCAATGAGTTATACTAATTTTGTGTTAATTTCAGTTCTTATTTGCTTTAGTTTTGGTATTCGTCAACAATTTAGCAATGAGTTATACTAATTTTGTGTTAATTTCAGTTCTTATTTGCTTTAGTTTTGGTATTCGTCAACAATTTAGCAATGAGTTATACTAATTTTGTGTTAATTTCAGTTCTTATTTGCTTTAGTTTTTGGTATTCGTCAACAATTTAACAATGAGTTATACTAATTTTGTGTTAATTTCAGTTCTTATTTGCTTTAGTTTTGGTATTCGTCAACAATTTAACAATGAGTTATACTAATTTTGTGTTAATTTCAGTTCTTATTTGCTTTAGTTTTGGTATTCGTCAACAATTTAGCAATGAGTTATACTAATTTATGTGTTAATTTCAGTTCTTGTTTGCTTTAGTTTTTGGTATTCGTCAACAATTTAACAATGAGTTATACTAATTTATGTGTTAATTTCAGTTCTTATTTGCTTTAGTTTTTGGTATTCGTCAACAATTTAGCAATGAGTTATACTAATTTATGTGTTAATTTCAGTTCTTATTTGCTTTAGTTTTGGTATTCGTCAACAATTTAGCAATGAGTTATACTAATTTATGTGTTAATTTCAGTTCTTATTTGCTTTAGTTTTTGGTATTCGTCAACAATTTAGCAATGAGTTATACTAATTTATGTGTTAATTTCAGTTCTTATTTGCTTTAGTTTTGGTATTCGTCAACAATTTAGCAATGAGTTATACTAATTTATGTGTTAATTTCAGTTCTTATTTGCTTTAGTTTTTGGTATTCGTCAACAATTTAGCAATGAGTTATACTAATTTATGTGTTAATTTCAGTTCTTATTTGCTTTAGTTTTTGGTATTCGTCAACAATTTAGCAATGAGTTATACTAATTTATGTGTTAATTTCAGTTCTTATTTGCTTTAGTTTTTGGTATTCGTCAACAATTTAGCAATGAGTTATACTAATTTATGTGTTAATTTCAGTTCTTATTTGCTTTAGTTTTGGTATTCGTCAACAATTTAGCAATGAGTTATACTAATTTATGTGTTAATTTCAGTTCTTATTTGCTTTAGTTTTGGTATTCGTCAACAATTTAACAATGAGTTATACTAATTTATGTGTTAATTTCAGTTCTTATTTGCTTTAGTTTTTGGTATTCGTCAACAATTTAACAATGAGTTATACTAATTTATGTGTTAATTTCAGTTCTTATTTGCTTTAGTTTTTGGTATTCGTCAACAATTTAGCAATGAGTTATACTAATTTATGTGTTAATTTCAGTTCTTATTTGCTTTAGTTTTGGTATTCGTCAACAATTTAGCAATGAGTTATACTAATTTATGTGTTAATTTCAGTTCTTATTGGCTTTAGTTTTTGGTATTCGTCAACAATTTAGCAATGAGTTATACTAATTTATGTGTTAATTTCAGTTCTTATTGGCTTTAGTTTTTGGTATTCGTCAACAATTTAGCAATGAGTTATACTAATTTATGTGTTAATTTCAGTTCTTATTGGCTTTAGTTTTTGGTATTCGTCAACAATTTAGCAATGAGTTATACTAATTTATGTGTTAATTTCAGTTCTTATTTGCTTTAGTTTTTGGTATTCGTCAACAATTTAGCAATGAGTTATACTAATTTATGTGTTAATTTCAGTTCTTATTTGCTTTAGTTTTTGGTATTCGTCAACAATTTAGCAATGAGTTATACTAATTTATGTGTTAATTTCAGTTCTTATTTGCTTTAGTTTTGGTATTCGTCAACAATTTAGCAATGAGTTATACTAATTTATGTGTTAATTTCAGTTCTTATTTGCTTTAGTTTTGGTATTCGTCAACAATTTAGCAATGAGTTATACTAATTTATGTGTCTTGATTTAAAATGTCGGGCTGCACCGCATATCTTTTATTACTTTTTTTTATCATATTTATCCTACAATACAATATTTAGAAGGAGAATCTCTATACAGCACAGCCTTGATGATTTTGTGAAATATCAGTTTTGCTTGTGATGAGGAATTCGTTTTGAAACTGTGTAAATTTTATGCTTGTAACCCAAAATTATAAATGTCATGTATTACTATAAGTTACGGAAAGATATATGGGAGTAGATCATCAACAACTACTATCAATCACAGTAAAATAAAACACAACCAAGATGGATGTTTCATTCAAGCATCCAAAGCCTACTGTATTTGCCATTTACCCATATGTTTTTCTTTTACAGATAAATCTGATCACTATGACGACCCAGAAAAGTAGACGTCACTGAATTAAAATGAATAAAAAGCTGATAAAGTGTCTGTTAAATCAA
>JAASAO010004175.1:0-20704 GCA_017311375.1 Mytilus coruscus | reverse complement strand
AGCCCAGAGAGAAGAAGAAGATAGTACAGTCCTAGACCTGGAGATGATTTAATTGTAGATGCCTTGATGCCTAGAGGAAGATGTATGTATTTTGTGGTTACAATTGTACTTAAACTGTTAATAGTTGTAAGGTAATAAAATCAGTTTTCCCTGGAGAAACAGCTTGAAAATTTATTACAATTTAGTCCAAAATTTCTTTTTGAAATTTATATTCTAATGAAAAAGTATACTTGTATGCCAATTTAGGATTTGAATTAAAACATGCATCTTAATTTCTGAATTAATTATAACAGCAAATAGTCTTTAACATTGACAATTTGGAAACCCTTTCTAATAGTCTCACCTGAACGAAAGTAAAGTTTCGATTGTCAATTTGGATATTCACATATTTAGTCGATTTTTGTTTGAAATTCAGTTCAATTTTAATCATTTCTGATCAAATGTATACATCAGATTGTTTTGGTTAGCCACCAACATCTGATAATTTCACACACCATTATTAATTTCGAAATAATGATTATATCATTAAACCGCCTTTCATTACTGATTGAAATATAGATTTAAAATGAAAATAAGTTAATGATATACAGTCAAAAAGAGCAATTGACCAATGATGATGGCTGCTATTAATGCCAGTTTTTCTTTATAGATATTTTGAAAGAAAAAAAAAAAAGTAGCAAATTTTTAACTTTTATATTTGGTTCAATATTTTTGAACTTATTTTGTTTTTGTTTCAGATACCAGCCCAAGGATATTTATACGCCAGGACAGGTAACATATGCATCGGAAAGTAAGTATTATTTTTTTTTATTTATTAATAGTTGTCTCACAGATATTAAAATAATTTGAATATGTATTACAGATAGACGGCAGCCCAGAGAGAAGAAGAAGATAGTACAGTCCTAGACCTGAGATGATTTAATTGTAGATGCTTTGATGCCTAGAGGAAGATGTATGTATTTTGTCGTTATAATTGTACTTAAACTGTTAATAGTTGTAAGGTAATAAAATCAGTTTTCCTGGAGAAACAGCTTGAAAATTTATTATAATTTAGTCCAAAAATTCTTTTTGAAATTTATACTCTAATGAAAAAAGTATACTTGTATGCTAATTTAGGATTTGAATTAAAACATGCATCTTAATTTCTGAATTAATTATAACAGCAAATAGTCTTTTTAATATTGACAATTTGGAAACCCTTTCTAATAGTCTCACCTGAACGAAAGTAAAGTTCCATTGTCAATTTGGATATCTACATATTTAGTCGATTTTTGTTTGAAATTCAGTTCAATTTTAATCATTTCTGATCAAAATGTATACATCAGATTGTTTTGGTTAGCCACCAACATCTGATAATTTGACACGCATATTAATTTCGAAATAATGATTATATCATTAAACCGTTTTCATTACTGATTGAAATATAGATTTAAATGAAAATAAGTTAATGATATACAGTCAAAAAGAGTAATTGACTAATGATGATGGCTATTATTAATGCCAGTTTTTCTTTATAGATATTTTGAAAGAAAAAATTAAAGTAGCAAATTTTTAAGTTTTATATTTGGTTCAATATTTTTGAACTTATTTTGTTTTTGTTTCAGATACCAGCCCAAGGATATTTACGTCAGGACAGGTAACATATGCATCGGAAAGTAAGTATTATTTTTTTTTTATTTATTAATAGTTGTCTCATAGATATTAAAATAATTTGAATATGTATTACAGATAGACGGCAGCCCAGAGAGAAGAAGAAGATAGTACAGTCCTAGACCTGGAGATGATTTAATTGTAGATGCCTTGATGCCTAGAGGAAGATGTATGTATTTTGTGGTTACAATTGTACTTAAACTGTTAATAGTTGTAAGGTAATAAAATCAGTTTTCCCTGGAGAAACAGCTTGAAAATTTATTACAATTTAGTCCAAAATTTCTTTTTGAAATTTATACTCTAATGAAAAAGTATACTTGTATCACTATTTAGGATTTGAATTAAACATGCATCTTAATTTCTGAATTAATTATAACAGCAATAGTCTTTAATATTGACACTTTGGAAACCCTTTCTAATAGTCTCACCTGAACGAAAGTAAAGTTTCCGATTGTCAATTTGGATAATTCATATTTAGTCGATTTTTGTTTGAAATTCAGTTCAATTTTAATCATTTCTGTTCAAAATGTATACATCAGATTGTTTTGGTTAGCCACCAACATCTGATAATTTGACACACATTACTTTCGGAAATAATGATTATATCATTAAACCGTCTTCATTACTGATTGAAATATAGATTTAAATGAAAATAAGTTAATGATATACAGTCAAAAAGAGCAATTGACTAATGATGATGGCTGCTATTAATGCCAGTTTTTCTTTATAGATATTTTGAAAGAAAAAATTAAAGTAGCAAAATTTTAAGTTTTATATTTGGTTCAATATTTTTGAACTTATTTTGTTTTTTGTTTCAGATACCAGCCCAAGGATATTTACGCCAGGACAGGTAACATATGCATCAAGTAGCAAGTATTATTTTTTTTATTTATTAATAGTTGTCCCATAGATATTAAAATAATTTGAATATGTATTACAGATAGACGGCAGCCCAGAGAGAAGAAGAAGATAGTACAGTCCTAGACCTGAGATGATTTAATTGTAGATGCCTTGATGCCTAGAGGAAGATGTATGTATTTTGTCGTTACAATTGTATTTAAACTGTTAATAGTTGTAAGGTAATAAAACTCAGTTTTCCTGGAGAAACAGCTTGAAAATTTATTACAATTTAGTCCAAAATTTCTTTTTGAAATTTATACCTAATGAAAAAGTATACTTGTACGCCAATTTAGGATTTGAATTAAAACATGCATCTTAATTTCTGAATTAATTATAACAGCAAATAGTTTTTAACATTGACAATTTGGAAACCCTTTCTAATAGTCTCACCTGAACGAAAGTAAAGTTTCGATTGTCAATTTGGATATCTACATATTTAGTCGATTTTTGTTTGAAATTCAGTTCAATTTTAATCATTTCTGTTCAAAATGTATACATCAGATTGTTTGGTTAGCCACCAACATCTGATAATTTGACACACGACATTAATTTCGGAAATAATGATTATATCATTAAACCGCCTTCATTACTGATTGAAATATAGATTTAAAATGAAAATAAGTTAATGATATACAGTCAAAAAGAGCAATTGACCAATGATGATGGCTGCCATTAATGCCAGTTTTTCTTTATAGATATTTTGAAAGAAAAAATTAAAGTAGCAAATTTTTAACTTTTATATTTGGTTCAATATTTTGAACTTATTTTGTTTTTGTTTCAGATACCAGCCCAAGGATATTTACGCTAGGACAGGTAACATATGCATCGGAAAGTAAGTATATTTTTTTTTATTTATTAATAGTTGTCTCTATAGATATTAAAATAATTTGAATATGTATTACAGATAGACGGAAGCCCAGAGAGAAGAAGAAGATAGTACAGTCCTAGACCTGGAGATGATTTAATTGTAGATGCCTTGATGCCTAGAGGAAGATGTATGTATTTTGTCGTTACAATTGTACTTAAACTGTTAATAGTTGTAAGGTAATAAAATCAGTTTTCCTGGAGAAACAGCTTGAAAATTTATTACACTTAGTCCAAAATTTCTTTTGAAATTTATACCTAATGAAAAAGTATACTTGTATGCCAATTTAGGATTTGAATTAAAACATGCATCTTAATTTCTGAATTAATTATAACAGCAAATAGTTTTAACATTGACAATTTGGAAACCCTTTCTAATAGTCTCACCTGAACAAAAGTAAAGTTTCGATTGTCAATTTGGATATCTACATATTTAGTCGATTTTTGTTTGAAATTCAGTTCAATTTTAATCATTTCTGTTCAAATGTATACATCAGATTGTTTTGGTTAGCCACCAACATCTGATAATTTGACACGCACATTAATTTCCGAAATAATGATTATATCATTAAACCGTCTTCATTACTGATTGAAATATAGATTTAAAATGAAAATAAGTTAATGATATACAGTCAAAAAGAGCAATTGACCAATGATGATGGCTGCCATTAATGCCAGTTTTTCTTTATAGATATTTTGAAAGAAAAAAGTAGCAAATTTTTAAGTTTTATATTTGGTTCAATATTTTGAACTTATTTTGTTTTTGTTTCAGATACCAGCCCAAGGATATTTACGCAGGGACAGGTAACATATGCATCGGAAAGTAAGTATATTTTTTTTTTTATTTATTAATAGTTGTCTCATAGATATTAAAATAATTTGAATATGTATTACAGATAGACGGCAGCCCAGAGAGAAGAAGAAGATAGTACAGTCCTAGACCTGGAGATGATTTAATTGTAGATGCCTTGATGCCTAGAGGAAGATGTATGTATGTATTTTGTGGTTACAATTGTACTTAAACTGTTAATAGTTGTAAGGTAATAAAATCAGTTTTCCTGGAGAAACAGCTTGAAAATTTATTACAATTTAGTCCAAAATTTCTTTTGAAATTTATACTCTAATGAAAAAGTATACTTGTATGCCAATTTAGGATTTGAATTAAAACATGCATCTTAATTTCTGAATTAATTATAACAGCAAATAGTCTTTTAACATTGACAATTTGGAAACCCTTTCTAATAGTCTCACCTGAACGAAAGTAAAGTTTCCGATTGTCAATTTGGATATCTACATATTTAGTCGATTTTTGTTTGAAATTCAGTTCAATTTTAATCATTTCTGATCAAAATGTATACATCAGATTGTTTTGTTAGCCACCAACATCTGATAATTTCACACACATTACTAATTTCGGAAATAATGATTATATCATTAAACCGCTTCATTACTGATTGAAATATAGATTTAAAATGAAAATAAGTTAATGATATACAGTCAAAAGAGCAATTGACTCAATGATGATGGCTGCCATTAATGCCAGTTTTTCTTTATAGATATTTTGAAAGAAAAAAAAAGTAGCAAATTTTTAAGTTTTATATTTGGTTCAATATTTTGAACTTATTTTGTTTTTTGTTTCAGATACCAGCCCAAGGATATTTTACGCCAGGACAGGTAACATATGCATCGGAAAGTAAGTATATTTTTTTTTTATTTATTAATAGTTGTCTCATAGATATTAAAATAATTTGAATATGTATTACAGATAGACGGCAGCCCAGAGAGAAGAAGAAGATAGTACAGTCCTAGACCTGGAGATGATTTAATTGTAGATGCCTTGATGCCTAGAGGAAGATGTATGTATTTTGTGGTTACAATTGTACTTAAACTGTTAATAGTTGTAAGGTAATAAAATCAGTTTTCCTGGAGAAACAGCTTGAAAATTTATTACAATTTAGTCCAAAATTTCTTTTGAAATTTATACTCTAATGAAAAAGTATACTTGTATGCTAATTTAGGATTTGAATTAAAACATGCATCTTAATTTCTGAATTAATTATAACAGCAAATAGTTTTTTAACATTGACAATTTGGAAACCCTTTCTAATAGTCTCACCTGAACGAAAGTAAAGCTCCCGATTGTCAATTTGGATATCTACATATTTAGTCGATTTTTGTTTGAAATTCAGTTCAATTTTAATCATTTCTGTTCAAATGTATACATCAGATTGTTTTTGTTAGCCACCAACATCTGATAATTTGACACGCACATTAATAATTTCGAAATAATGATTATATCATTAAACCTCCTTCATTACTGATTGAAATATAGATTTAAATGAAAATAAGTTAATGATATACAGTCAAAAGAGATAATTGATAATGATGATGGCTGCTATTAATGCCAGTTTTTCTTTATAGATATTTTGAAAGAAAAAAAGTAGCAAATTTTTAAGTTTTATATTTGGTTCAATATTTTGAACTTATTTTGTTTTTGTTTCAGATACCAGCCCAAGGATATTTAATAGGACAGGTAACATATGCATCGAAAGTAAGTATATTTTTTTATTTATTAATAGTTGTCTCATAGATATTAAAATAATTTGAATATGTATTACAGATAGACGGCAGCCCAGAGAGAAGAAGAAGATAGTACAGTCCTAGACCTGAGATGATTTAATTGTAGATGCCTTGATGCCTAGAGGAAGATGTATGTATTTTGTCGTTACAATTGTACTTAAACTGTTAATAGTTGTAAGGTAATAAAATCAGTTTTCCTGGAGAAACAGCTTGAAAATTTATTATAATTTAGTCCAAAATTTCTTTTGAAATTTATACTCTAATGAAAAAGTATACTTGTATGCCAATTTAGGATTTGAATTAAAACATGCATCTTAATTTCTGAATTAATTATAACAGCAAATAGTTTTAACATTGACAATTTGGAACCCTTTTCTAATAGTCTCACCTGAACGAAAGTAAAGTTTCCGATTGTCAATTTGGATATCTACATATTTAGTCGATTTTTTGTTTGAAATTCAGTTCAATTTTAATCATTTTGTTCAAATGTATACATCAGATTGTTTTGGTTAGCCACCAACATCTGATAATTTGACATGCATTAATAATTTCGGAAATAATGATTATATCATTAAACCGCCTTTCATTACTGATTGAAATATAGATTTAAAATGAAAATAAGTTAATGATATACAGTCAAAAGAGCAATTGACTATGATGATGGCTGCCATTAATGCCAGTTTTTCTTTATAGATATTTTGAAAGAAAAAAATTAAAGTAGCAAATTTTTAACTTTTATATTTGGTTCAATATTTTTGAACTTATTTTGTTTTTGTTTCAGATACCAGCCCAAGGATATTTACGCCAGGACAGGTAACATATGCATCGAAAGTAAGTATTTTTTTTTTATTTATTAATAGTTGTCTCATAGATATTAAAATAATTTGAATATGTATTACAGATAGACGGCAGCCCAGAGAGAAGAAGAAGATAGTACAGTCCTAGACCTGGAGATGATTTAATTGTAGATGCCTTTGATGCCTAGAGGAAGATGTATGTATTTTGTCGTTACAATTGTACTTAAACTGTTAATAGTTGTAAGGTAATAAAATCAGTTTTCCCTGGAGAAACAGCTTGAAAATTTATTACAATTTAGTCCAAAATTTTTGAAATTTATACTCTAATGAAAAAGTATACTTGTATGCCAATTTAGGATTTGAATTAAAACATGCATCTTAATTTCTGAATTAATTATAACAGCAAATAGTCTAATAATTGACAATTTGGAAACCCTTTCTAATAGTCTCACCTGAACGAAAGTAAAGTTTCCCATTGTCAATTTGGATATCTACATATTTAGTCGATTTTTGTTTGAAATTCAGTTCAATTTTAATCATTTCTGATCAAAATGTATACATCAGATTGTTTTGGTTAGCCACCAACATCTGATAATTTGACACGCACATTAATTTCGGAAATAATGATTATATCATTAAACCGTCTTCATTACTGATTGAAATATAGATTTAAAATGAAAATAAGTTAATGATATACAGTCAAAAAGAGCAATTGACCAATGATGATGGCTGCCATTAATGCCAGTTTTTCTTTATAGATATTTTGAAAGAAAAAAATTAAAGTAGCAAATTTTTAAGTTTTATATTTGGTTCAATATTTTTGAACTTATTTTGTTTTTGTTTCAGATACCAGCCCAAGGATATTAACGCCAGGACAGGTAACATATGCATCGGAAAGTAAGTATTATTTTTTTATTTATTAATAGTTGTCTCATAGATATTAAAATAATTTGAATATGTATTACAGATAGACGCAGCCCAGAGCCCAGAAGAAGATAGATACAGTCCTAGACCTGGAGATGATTTAATTGTAGATGCCTTGATGCCTAGAGGAAGATGTATGTATTTTGTGGTTACAATTGTACTTAAACTGTTAATAGTTGTAAGGTAATAAAATCAGTTTTCCTGGAGAAACAGCTTGAAAATTTATTACAATTTAGTCCAAAATTTCTTTTGAAATTTATACTCTAATGAAAAAGTATACTTGTATGCCAATTTAGGATTTGAATTAAAACATGCATCTTAATTTCTGAATTAATTATAACAGCAAATAGTTCTTTTAACATTGACAATTTGGAAACCCTTTCTAATAGTCTCACCTGAACGAAAGTAAAGTTTCCGATTGTCAATTTGGATATCTACATATTTAGTCGATTTTTTGTTTGAAATTCAGTTCAATTTTAATCATTTCTGATCAAAATGTATACATCAGATTGTTTTGGTTAGCCACCAACATCTGATAATTTGACACGCACATTAATTTCGGAAATAATGATTATATCATTAAACCGTCTTCATTACTGATTGAAATATAGATTAAAATGAAAATAAGTTAATGATATACAGTAAAAAGAGCAATTGACCAATGATGATGGCTGCCATTAATGCCAGTTTTTCTTTATAGATATTTTGAAAGAAAAAAATTAAAGTAGCAAATTTTTAAGTTTTTATATTTGGTTCAATATTTTGAACTTATTTTGTTTTTGTTTCAGATACCAGCCCAAGGATATTTACGCCAGGACAGGTAACATATGCATCGGAAAGTAAGTATATTTTTTTTTATTTATTAATAGTTGTCTCATAGATATTAAAATAATTTGAATATGTATTACAGATAGACGGCAGCAGAGAGAGAAGAAGAAGATAGTACAGTCCTAGACCTGGAGATGATTTAATTGTAGATGCCTTGATGCCTAGAGGAAGATGTATGTATTTTGTGGTTACAATTGTACTTAAACTGTTAATAGTTGTAAGGTAATAAAATCAGTTTTCCTGGAGAAACAGCTTGAAAATTTATTACAATTTAGTCCAAAATTTCTTTTGAAATTTATACTCTAATGAAAAAGTATACTTGTATGCCAATTTAGGATTTGAATTAAACATGCATCTTAATTTCTGAATTAATTATAACAGCAAATAGTTCTTTAACATTGACAATTTGGAAACCCTTTCTAATAGTCTCACCTGAACGAAAGTAAAGTTTCCGATTGTCAATTTGGATATCTACATATTTAGTCGATTTTTGTTTGAAATTCAGTTCAATTTTAATCATTTCTGTTCAAAATGTATACATCAGATTGTTTTGGTTAGCCACCAACATCTGATAATTTGACACGCACATTAATAATTTTCGAAATAATGATTATATCATTAAACCGTTTCATTACTGATTGAAATATAGATTTAAATGAAAATAAGTTAATGATATACAGTCAAAAAGAGCAATTGACCAATGATGATGGCTGCCATTAATGCCAGTTTTTCTTTATAGATATTTTGAAAGAAAAAAAAATTAAAGTAGCAAATTTTTTAACTTTTATATTTGGTTCAATATTTTTGAACTTATTTTGTTTTTGTTTCAGATACCAGCCCAAGGATATTTACGTCAGGACAGGTAACATATGCATCGGAAAGTAAGTATTATTTTTTTTTATTTATTAATAGTTGTCTCATAGATATTAAAATAATTTGAATATGTATTACAGATAGACGGCAGCCCAGAGAGAAGAAGAAGATAGTACAGTCCTAGACCTGGAGATGATTTAATTGTAGATGCCTTGATGCCTAGAGGAAGATGTATGTATTTTGTGGTTACAATTGTACTTAAACTGTTAATAGTTGTAAGGTAATAAAATCAGTTTTCCCTGGAGAAACAGCTTGAAAATTTATTACAATTTAGTCCAAAATTTCTTTTTGAAATTTATACTCTAATGAAAAAAGTATACTTGTACGCCAATTTAGGATTTGAATTAAAACATGCATCTTAATTTCTGAATTAATTATAACAGCAAATAGTTTTAACATTGACAATTTGGAAACCCTTCTCTAATAGTCTCACCTGAACGAAAGTAAAGTTTCCGATTGTCAATTTGGATATCTTCATATTTAGTCGATTTTTGTTTGAAATTCAGTTCAATTTTAATCATTTCTGATCAAAATGTATACATCAGATTGTTTTGGTTAGCCACCAACATCTGATAATTTGACACGCACATTAATTTCGAAATAATGATTATATCATTAAACCGCTCTTCATTACTGATTGAAATATAGATTTAAAATGATGATAAGTTAATGATATACAGTCAAAAGAGCAATTGACTAATGATGATGGCTGCTATTAATGCCAGTTTTTCTTTATAGATATTTTGAAAGAAAAAATTAAAGTAGCAAATTTTTAAGTTTTATATTTGGTTCAATATTTTTGAACTTATTTTGTTTTTGTTTCAGATACCAGCCCAAGGATATTTACGCCAGGACAGGTAACATATGCATCGGAAAGTAAGTAAGTATTTTTTTTATTTATTAATAGTTGTCTCATAGATATTAAAATAATTTGAATATGTATTACAGATAGACGGCAGCCCAGAGAGAAGAAGAAGATAGTACAGTCCTAGACCTGAGATGATTTAATTGTAGATGCCTTGATGCTCAGAGGAAGATGTATGTATTTTGTCGTTACAATTGTACTTAAACTGTTAATAGTTGTAAGGTAATAAAATCAGTTTTCCTGGAGAAACAGCTTGAAAATTTATTACACTTTAGTCCAAAATTTCTTTTTGAAATTTATACTCTAATGAAAAAGTATACTTGTATGCCAATTTAGGATTTGAATTAAAACATGCATCTTAATTTCTGAATTAATTATAACAGCAAATAGTCTTTAACATTGACAATTTGGAAACCCTTTCTAATAGTCTCACCTGAACGAAAGTAAAGTTTCCGATTGTCAATTTGGATATCTACATATTTAAGATTTTTTTTGTTTGAAATTCAGTTGAATTTTAATCATTTCTGTTCAAAATGTATACATCAGATTGTTTTGGTTAGCCACCAACATCTGATAATTTGACACGCATATTAATTTCGGAAATAATGATTATATCATTAAACCGCCTTCATTACTGATTGAAATATAGATTTAAATGAAAATAAGTTAATGATATACAGTCAAAAAGAGCAATTGACCAATGATGATGGCTGCCATTAATGCCAGTTTTTTTTTATAGATATTTTGAAAGAAAAAAATTAAAGTAGCAAATTTTTAACTTTTATATTTGGTTCAATATTTTGAACTTATTTTGTTTTTGTTTCAGATACCAGCCCAAGGATATTTACGCCAGGACAGGTAATATATGCATCGGAAAGTAAGTATTATTTTTTTTTATTAATTAGTTGTTGTCTCATAGATATTAAAATAATTTGAATATGTATTACAGATAGACGGCAGCCCAGAGAGAAGAAGAAGATAGTACAGTCCTAGACCTGGAGATGATTTAATTGTAGATGCCTTGATGCCTAGAGGAAGATGTATGTATTTTGTCGTTACAATTGTACTTAAACTGTTAATAGTTGTAAGGTAATAAAATCAGTTTTCCCTGGAGAAACAGCTTGAAAATTTATTACAATTTAGTCCAAAATTTCTTTTGAAATTTATACTTAATGAAAAAGTATACTTGTATGCCAATTTAGGATTTGAATTAAAACATGCATCTTAATTTCTGAATTAATTATAACAGCAATAGTTTTAACATTGACAATTTGGAAACCCTTTCTAATAGTCTCACCTGAACGAAAGTAAAGTTTCCGATTGTCAATTTGGATATCTACATATTTAGTCGATTTTTGTTTGAAATTCAGTTCAATTTAATCATTTCTGTTCAAATGTATACATCAGATTGTTTTGTTAGCCACCAACATCTGATAATTTGACACGCATATTAATTTCGAAATAATGATTATATCATTAAACCGTCTTCATTACTGATTGAAATATAGATTTAAAATGAAAATAAGTTAATGATATACAGTCAAAAAGAGCAATTGACTAATGATGATGGCTGCCATTAATGCCAGTTTTTCTTTATAGATATTTTGAAAGAAAAAATTAAAGTAGCAAATTTTTAAGTTTTATATTTGGTTCAATATTTTTGAACTTATTTTGTTTTTGTTTCAGATACCAGCCCAAGGATATTTACGCCAGGACAGGTAACATATGCATCGGAAAGTAAGTATATTTTTTTTTATTTATTAATAGTTGTCTCATAGATATTAAAATAATTTGAATATGTATTACAGATAGACGGCAGCCCAGAGAGAAAGAAGAAGATAGTACAGTCCTAGACCTGGAGATGATTTAATTGTAGATGCCTTGATGCCTAGAGGAAGATGTATGTATTTTGTGGTTACAATTGTACTTAAACTGTTAATAGTTGTAAGGTAATAAAATCAGTTTTCCTGGAGAAACAGCTTGAAAATTTATTATACTTTAGTCCAAAATTTCTTTTTGAAATTTATACTCTAATGAAAAAAAGTATACTTGTACGCCAATTTAGGATTTGAATTAAAACATGCATCTTAATTTCTGAATTAATTATAACAGCAATAGTCTTTAACATTGACAATTTGGAAACCCTTTCTAATAGTCTCACCTGAACGAAAGTAAAGTTTCCGATTGTCAATTTGATATCTACATATTTAGTCGATTTTTGTTTGAAATTCAGTTCAATTTTAATCATTTTTGATCAAAATGTATACATCAGATTGTTTTGGTTAGCCACCAACATCTGATAATTTGACACGCACATTAATTTTGGAAATAATGATTATATCATTAAACCGCTTTCATTACTGATTGAAATATAGATTTAAAATGAAAATAAGTTAATGATATACAGTCAAAAAGAGCAATTGACCAATGATGATGGCTGCCATTAATGCCAGTTTTTCTTTATAGATATTTTGAAAGAAAAAAAAAAAGTAGCAAATTTTTTAAGTTTTATATTTGGTTCAATATTTTTGAACTTATTTTGTTTTTGTTTCAGATACCAGCCCAAGGATATTTACGTCAGGACAGGTAACATATGCATCGGAAAGTAAGTATATTTTTTTTTTATTTATTAATAGTTGTCTCATAGATATTAAAATAATTTGAATATGTATTACAGATAGACGGCAGCCCAGAGAGAAGAAGAAGATAGTACAGTCCTAGACCTGGAGATGATTTAATTGTAGATGCCTTGATGCCTAGAGGAAGATGTATGTATTTTGTCGTTACAATTGTACTTAAACTGTTAATAGTTGTAAGGTAATAAAATCAGTTTTCCTGGAGAAACAGCTTGAAAATTTATTACAATTTAGTCCAAAATTTCTTTTGAAATTTATACTCTAATGAAAAAGTATACTTGTACGCCAATTTAGGATTTGAATTAAAACATGCATCTTAATTTCTGAATTAATTATAACAGCAAATAGTTTTAACATTGACAATTTGGAAACCCTTTCTAATAGTCTCACCTGAACGAAAGTAAAGTTTCCGATTGTCAATTTGGATATCTACATATTTAGTCGATTTTTGTTTGAAATTCAGTTCAATTTTAATCATTTCTGTTCAAAATGTATACATCAGATTGTTTGGTTAGCCACCAACATCTGATAATTTGACACGCATATTAATTTCGAAATAATGATTATATCATTAAACCGTCTTCATTACTGATTGAAATATAGATTTAAATGAAAATAAGTTAATGATATACAGTCAAAAGAGCAATTGACTAATGATGATGGCTGCTATTAATGCCAGTTTTTCTTTATAGATATTTTGAAAGAAAAAATTAAAGTAGCAAAATTTTTAACTTTATATTTGGTTCAATATTTTTGAACTTATTTTGTTTTTGTTTCAGATACCAGCCCAAGGATATTTTACGTCAGACAGGTAATATATGCATCGGAAAGTAAGTATTATTTTTTTTTATTTATTAATAGTTGTCTCATAGATATTAAAATAATTTGAATATGTATTACAGATAGACGGCAGCCCAGAGAAGAAGAAGATAGTACAGTCCTAGACCTGGAGATGATTTAATTGTAGATGCTTTGATGCCTAGAGGAAGATGTATGTATTTTGTCGTTACAATTGTACTTAAACTGTTAATAGTTGTAAGGTAATAAAATCAGTTTTCCTGGAGAAACAGCTTGAAAATTTATTACAATTTAGTCCAAAATTTCTTTTGAAATTTATACTCTAATGAAAAAAGTATACTTGTACGCCAATTTAGGATTTGAATTAAAACATGCATCTTAATTTCTGAATTAATTATAACAGCAAATAGTCTTTAACATTGACAATTTGGAAACCCTTTTCTAATAGTCTCACCTGAACGAAAGTAAAGTTTCCATTGTCATTTGGATATCTACATATTTAGTCGATTTTTGTTTGAAATTCAGTTCAATTTTAATCATTTCTGATCAAAATGTATACATCAGATTGTTTTGGTTAGCCACCAACTGCTGATAATTTGACACGCACATTAATTTCGAAATAATGATTATATCATTAAACCGCCTTCATTACTGATTGAAATATAGATTTAAAATGAAAATAAGTTAATGATATACAGTCAAAAAGAGCAATTGACCAATGATGATGGCTGCCATTAATGCCAGTTTTTCTTTATAGATATTTTGAAAGAAAAAAAAATTAAAGTAGCAAATTTTTTAAGTTTTATATTTGGTTCAATATTTTTGAACTTATTTTGTTTTTGTTTCAGATACCAGCCCAAGGATATTTACGTCAGGACAGGTAACATATGCATCGGAAAGTAAGTATTATTTTTTTTTATTTATTAATAGTTGTCTCATAGATATTAAAATAATTTGAATATGTATTACAGATAGACGGCAGCCCAGAGAGAAGAAGAAGATAGTACAGTCCCAGACCTGAGATGATTTAATTGTAGATGCCTTGATGCCTAGAGGAAGATGTATGTATTTTGTGGTTACAATTGTACTTAAACTGTTAATAGTTGTAAGGTAATAAAATCAGTTTTCCTGGAGAAACAGCTTGAAAATTTATTACAATTTAGTCCAAAATTTCTTTTGAAATTTATACTCTAATGAAAAAGTATACTTGTATGCCAATTTAGGATTTGAATTAAAACATGCATCTTAATTTCTGAATTAATTATAACAGCAAATAGTCTTTAACATTGACAATTTGGAAACCCTTTCTAATAGTCTCACCTGAACGAAAGTAAAGTTTCCGATTGTCAATTTGGATATCTACATATTTAGTCGATTTTTGTTTGAAATTCAGTTCAATTTTAATCATTTCTGATCAAAATGTATACATCAGATTGTTTTGGTTAGCCACCAACATCTGATAATTTGACACGCATATTAATTTCGAAATAATGATTATATCATTAAACCGCCTTCATTACTGATTGAAATATAGATTTAAAATGAAAATAAGTTAATGATATACAGTCAAAAAGAGCAATTGACTAATGATGATGGCTGCCATTAATGCCAGTTTTTCTTTATAGATATTTAGAAAGAAAAAAAAGTAGCAAATTTTTAACTTTTATATTTGGTTCAATATTTTTGAACTTATTTTGTTTTTGTTTCAGATACCAGCCCAAGGATATTTACGCCAGACAGGTAAATATATGCATCGGAGCAAGTATATTTTTTTTTATTTATTAATAGTTGTCTCATAGATATTAAAATAATTTGAATATGTATTACAGATAGACGGCAGCCCAGAGAGAAGAAGAAGATAGTACAGTCCTAGACCTGGAGATGATTTAATTGTAGATGCCTTGATGCCTAGAGGAAGATGTATGTATTTTGTCGTTACAATTGTACTTAAACTGTTAATAGTTGTAAGGTAATAAAATCAGTTTTCCTGGAGAAACAGCTTGAAAATTTATTACAATTTAGTCCAAAATTTCTTTTGAAATTTATATCTAATGAAAAAGTATATACTTGTATGCCAATTTAGGATTTGAATTAAAACATGCATCTTAATTTCTGAATTAATTATAACAGCAAATAAGTCTTTTAACATTGACAATTTGGAAACCCTTTCTAATAGTCTCACCTGAACGAAAGTAAAGTTTCGATTGTCAATTTGGATATCTACATATTTAGTCGATTTTTGTTTGAAATTCAGTTCAATTTTAATCATTTCTGATCAAATGTATACATCAGATTGTTTTGGTTAGCCACCAACATCTGATAATTTGACACGCATTAATAATTTCGAAATAATGATTATATCATTAAACCGCTTTCATTACTGATTGAAATATAGATTTAAATGAAAATAAGTTAATGATATACAGTCAAAAAGAGCAATTGACTAATGATGATGGCTGCCATTAATGCCAGTTTTTCTTTATAGATATTTTGAAAGAAAAAAAAATTAAAGTAGCAAATTTTTTAACTTTTATATTTGGTTCAATATTTTTGAACTTATTTTGTTTTTGTTTCAGATACCAGCCCAAGGATATTTACGTCAGGACAGGTAACATATGCATCGGAAAGTAAGTATTATTTTTTTTTATTTATTAATAGTTGTCTCATAGATATTAAAATAATTTGAATATGTATTACAGATAGACGTAAGCCCAGAGAAGAAGAAGAAGATAGTACAGTCCTAGACCTGGAGATGATTTAATTGTAGATGCCTTTGATGCCTAGAGGAAGATGTATGTATTTTGTCGTTACAATTGTACTTAAACTGTTAATAGTTGTAAGGTAATAAAATCAGTTTTCCTGGAGAAACAGCTTGAAAATTTATTACAATTTAGTCCAAAATTTCTTTTGAATTTTATAACCTAATGAAAAAGTATACTTGTACGCCAATTTAGGATTTGAATTAAAACATGCATCTTAATTTCTGAATTAATTATAACAGCAATAGTTTTAACATTGACAATTTGGAAACCCTCTCTAATAGTCTCACCTGAACGAAAGTAAAGTTTCGATTGTCAATTTGGATATCTACATATTTAGTTCGATTTTTGTTTGAAATTCAGTTCAATTTAATCATTTCTGATCAAAATGTATACATCAGATTGTTTTGGTTAGCCACCAACATCTGATAATTTGACACGCATTAATAATTTCGAAATAATGATTATATCATTAAACCGCTCTTCATTACTGATTGAAATATAGATTTAAATGAAAATAAGTTAATGATATACAGTCAAAAAGAGCAATTGACCAATGATGATGGCTGCCATTAATGCCAGTTTTTCTTTATAGATATTTTGAAAGAAAAAATTAAAGTAGCAAATTTTTAACTTTTATATTTGGTTCAATATTTTTGAACTTATTTTGTTTTTGTTTCAGATACCAGCCCAAGGATATTTTACGCCAGGACAGGTAACATATGCATCGGAAAGTAAGTATATTTTTTTTTTTATTTATTAATAGTTGTCTCATAGATATTAAAATAATTTGAATATGTATTACAGATAGACGGCAGCCCAGAGAGAAGAAGAAGATAGTACAGTCCTAGACCTGGAGATGATTTAATTGTAGATGCCTTTGATGCCTAGAGGAAGATGTATGTATTTTGTCGCTACAATTGTACTTAAACTGTTAATAGTTGTAAGGTAATAAAATCAGTTTTCCTGGAGAAACAGCTTGAAAATTTATTACAATTTAGTCCAAAATTTCTTTTGAAATTTATACTCTAATGAAAAAAGTATACTTGTATGCCAATTTAGGATTTGAATTAAAACATGCATCTTAATTTCTGAATTAATTATAACAGCAAATAGTCTTTAACATTGACAATTTGGAAACCCTTTCTAATAGTCTCACCTGAACGAAAGTAAAGTTTCCGATTGTCAATTTGATATCTACATATTTAGTCGATTTTTGTTTGAAATTCAGTTCAATTTTAATCATTTCTGATCAAAATGTATACATCAGATTGTTTTGGTTAGCCACCAACATCTGATAATTTGACACGTATTATTAATTTCGAAATAATGATTATATCATTAAACCGCCTTCATTACTGATTGAAATATAGATTTAAAATGAAAATAAGTTAATGATATACAGTCAAAAAGAGCAATTGACCAATGATGATGGCTGCCATTAATGCCAGTTTTTCTTTATAGATATTTTGAAAGAAAAAAATTAAAGTAGCAAATTTTTAACTTTTTATATTTGGTTCAATATTTTTGAACTTATTTTGTTTTTGTTTCAGATACCAGCCCAAGGATATTTACGCTGGACAGGTAAATATATGCATCGGAAAGTAAGTATTATTTTTTTTTTAATTAATAGTTGTCTCATAGATATTAAAATAATTTGAATATGTATTACAGATAGACGCAAGCCCAGAGAGAAGAAGAAGATAGTACAGTCCTAGACCTGGAGATGATTTAATTGTAGATGCCTTGATGCCTAGAGGAAGATGTATGTATTTTGTCGTTACAATTGTACTTAAACTGTTAATAGTTGTAAGGTAATAAAATCAGTTTTCCTGGAGAAACAGCTTGAAAATTTATTACAATTTAGTCCAAAATTTCTTTTGAAATTTATACTCTAATGAAAAAGTATACTTGTATGCGCCAATTTAGGATTTGAATTAAAACATGCATCTTAATTTCTGAATTAATTATAACAGCAATAGTCTTTTAACATTGACAATTTGGAAACCCTTTCTAATAGTCTCACCTGAACGAAAGTAAAGTTTCCCATTGTCAATTTGGATATCTACATATTTAGTCGATTTTTTGTTTGAAATTCAGTTCAATTTTAATCATTTCTGATCAAAATGTATACATCAGATTGTTTTGGTTAGCCACCAACATCTGATAATTTGACACGCACATTAATTTCGGAAATAATGATTATATCATTAAACCGTCTTCATTACTGATTGAAATATAGATTTAAAATGAAAATAAGTTAATGATATACAGTCAAAAGAGCAATTGACCAATGATGATGGCTGCCATTAATGCCAGTTTTTCTTTATAGATATTTTGAAAGAAAAAAAAAAGTAGCAAATTTTTTAAGTTTTATATTTGGTTCAATATTTTTGAACTTATTTTGTTTTTGTTTCAGATACCAGCCCAAGGATATTTACGTCAGGACAGGTAAATATATGCATCGGAAAGTAAGTATTATTTTTTTTATTTATTAATAGTTGTCTCATAGATATTAAAATAATTTGAATATGTATTACAGATAGACGGCAGCCCAGAGAGAAGAAGAAGATAGTACAGTCCTAGACCCGAGATGATTTAATTGTAGATGCCTTGATGCCTAGAGGAAGATGTATGTATTTTGTCGTTACAATTGTATTTAAACTGTTAATAGTTGTAAGGTAATAAAATCAGTTTTCCTGGAGAAACAGCTTGAAAATTTATTACATTTAGTCCAAAAATTCTTTTGAAATTTATACTCTAATGAAAAAAGTATACTTGTATGCCAATTTAGGATTTGAATTAAAACATGCATCTTAATTTCTGAATTAATTATAACAGCAATAGTTTTAACATTGACAATTTGGAAACCCTTTTCTAATAGTCTCACCTGAACGAAAGTAAAGTTTCCGATTGTCAATTTGATATTACATATTTAGTCGATTTTTGTTTGAAATTCAGTTCAATTTTAATCATTTCTGATCAAATGTATACATCAGATTGTTTTGGTTAGCCACCAACATCTGATAATTTGACACGCACATTAATTTTGAAATAATGATTATATCATTAAACCGCTTTCATTACTGATTGAAATATAGATTTAAATGAAAATAAGTTAATGATATACAGTCAAAAGAGCAATTGACCAATGATGATGGCTGCCATTAATGCCAGTTTTTTTTATAGATATTTTGAAAGAAAAAATTAAAGTAGCAAATTTTTAAGTTTTATATTTGGTTCAATATTTTTGAACTTATTTTGTTTTTGTTTCAGATACCAGCCCAAGGATATTTACGCTAGGACAGGTAATATATGCATCGGAAAGTAAGTATTATTTTTTTTATTTATTAATAGTTGTCTCATAGATATTAAAATAATTTGAATATGTATTACAGATAGACTGCAGCCCAGAGAGAAGAAGAAGATAGTACAGTCCTAGACCTGAGATGATTTAATTGTAGATGCCTTGATGCCTAGAGGAAGATGTATGTATTTTGTCGTTATAATTGTACTTTAAACTGTTAATAGTTGTAAGGTAATAAAAATCAGTTTTCCTGGAGAAACAGCTTGAAAATTTATTATAATTTAGTCCAAAATTTTTTTGAAATTTATACTCTAATGAAAAAGTATACTTGTATGCCAATTTAGGATTTGAATTAAAACATGCATCTTAATTTCTGAATTAATTATAACAGCAAATAGTCTTTTAACATTGACAATTTGGAAACCCTTTCTAATAGTCTCACCTGAACGAAAGTAAAGTTTCCGATTGTCAATTTGATATATACATATTTAGTCGATTTTTGTTTGAAATTCAGTTCAATTTTAATCATTTCTGTTCAAAATGTATACATCAGATTGTTTTGGTTAGCCACCAACATCTGATAATTTGACACGCACATTAATTTCGAAATAATGATTATATCATTAAACCGCCTTCATTACTGATTGAAATATAGATTTAAAATGAAAATAAGTTAATGATATACAGTCAAAAGAGCAATTGACCAATGATGATGGCTGCCATTAATGCCAGTTTTTCTTTATAGATATTTTGAAAGAAAAATTAAGTAGCAAATTTTTAACTTTTATATTTGGTTCTAATATTTTGAACTTATTTTGTTTTGTTTCAGATACCAGCCCAAGGATATTTACGTCAGGACAGGTAACATATGCATCGGAAAGTAAGTATTATTTTTTTTATTTATTAATAGTTGTCTCATAGAT
>JAASAO010000791.1:0-21170 GCA_017311375.1 Mytilus coruscus | reverse complement strand
AAAATCCTATGCATCTTCTATCCTCATAAAAGAAGAAAAAAATGGACTATGGCCAGTATGAGCACAATTTATATACATGAAACTCCTCCATTTTGTGTGTTCAAGTCCCATAACTATATATATCAAATATTTTTTATTCTTCTGAATCTAAAAATTACCACCAGATACCTGCATTTATTCCCTTAACAACAGTACAGAAGGATTCTAGTAGACTTCAACTTGCAAAATTTTATTTGAGTTGACATTTATCCAGTATTTCCTATTTAATGAATATTTCATTGCAGAAGCAAACATATTGCTACAGCAAAATCACATAATATACAATGACAATACTGACATGTAACATAGATGTTATGTATAATATAATATAGAATAAATTAGTAATTTTTGTGACCTGAGTTTCCATGCTGCATTTTAAAATCAAAACAATACAGAGTTGGCTTGTAATAGTGATATAAGTTTTCTATTATTTGGCCATTAACATCTATATTCATGTAAAATTGATGCATTAAGGCCTTAAAAGAAGAACATACTATGAATACAAAAACGATACTCATTTTCTATATAACAATGCTATAAAAAAACTAAATTAAATTGTAAATCTTGCACATTTGAAGCAATCAAGAGATCAGAGTACAAAACAATGTTATCATAATCCCTGATGAACTGGTGTCTGTTGGGGCTGTGACTTCTGAAAGCAAAAAATTAAAACTAATATCAAACACTGAAAATCAAAACAAGATTTTGAAAATGTATCAACCTAGAATTGCTTACTATAACTGCATTGTGTCTTGGATGCAGAGTTGTCTCATTGGCTCTCATACCTCTTCTTCTAATCTATTTTGTTGACCAGGTTAAAGCATGTAATTTGTTTGTAACTATACTTTACTAATAAAATTGAGAATGGAAATGGGGAATGTGTCAAAGAGACAACAACCCGACCACAGAACAGACAACAACAGAAGGTCACCAATAGGTCTTCAATGCAGCGAAATTCCGCACCGGAGGCGTCCTTAAGCTGGCCCCTAAACAAATATATATACTAGTTCAGTGATAATGGACGTCATACTAAACTCCAAATTATACACAAGAAACTAAAAGTAAAATAATACAAGACTAACAAAGGCCAGAGGCTCCTGACTTGGGACAGGCGCAAAATGCGGCGGGTTAAACATGTTTATGAGATCTCAACCTCCCCTATACCTCTAGCCAATGTAGAAAAGTAAACGATAACAATACGCACATTAAAAGTCAGTTAAAGAGAAGTCCGAGTCCGATGTCAGAAGATGTAACAAAAGAAAATAAACAAAATGACAATAATACATAAATAACAACAGACTACTAGCAGTTAACTGACATGCCAGCTCCAGACCTCAATTAAACTGATTGAAAGATTATGTCTTCATCATATGAATATCAGGCACAATCCCTCCGTTAGGGGTTTAGTATCATACCATCATAAAATATATGAGAAGAGCATAACCCGTGTCATGCCAACAACTGGTTTTAAATAAATGTGTTTAGTTCCGATGCAAAGACCCTATAAGTGAATCAATATTAAAGCCAAAATATGCAATCTTTAATGACCTGACAACAGTATCGTAACTATATCCCTTCTTAATAAGTCTATTTAAAGGTTTTGTTAGCTTCTGAGGTGAATACTGACATTTTAGTGCTTTATAAAGAATATTACCATAAAAGATTGGATGTGAAATACCTGAACGTATAAGAAGTCTGCATGTTGAGCTATATTTACGAATGATGTCCTTGTACCGATGATAAAATTTAGTAAATGTTTTGACTAGTTTGTGATATCGAAAACCCTGGTGTAATAATTTTCTGTAATACATAAATTTCTTTCGTTAAAATCTGAAACGTTGTTACATACACGAGCGAATCGTATGTTGAGATATATAACACCGTAAGATGGTGACAAGGAACGTCACCATCTAAAAATGGATAATTAACGATAGGAAATGAAAATCATCTCTTTTATCATAAATTTTTGTATTAAGCTTTCCGTTAATGATATAGATATCAAGATCGAGGAAAGGGCAGTGGTCATTGTTAGTATTAGCTTTATTTAAAGTAAGTTCAACAGGATAAATTTCTTTAGTATACATACTAAAGTCGTCATTATTGAGAGCCAATATATCATCCAAATATCTAAAAGTATTATTAAATTTTGTATCAGATGTTGTTTCGATGGGTCTTTGCTGATTTTAGTCATAAATTGTAACTCATAGTAATACAAAACAGGTCCGCAATAAGTGGTGCACAGTTAGTCCCCATTGGAATTCGATAACCTGACGATATACGGAATCTCCAAAGCGAACAAAAATATTATCTAATAAAAATTCAAGGGCAGATATAGTATCAAAGCATGTCCAATTGACATAGTTCTTTTGTTTATTGCTACTAAAAATGAACTAAAAGAGTTAGAACATATGTATTCACATTCTGACTTTTAAATGCCCATTTAATTAGGTGTGTGAATTTTTCTTAATGAGAATGTGAGGCAATGTGGTATACAGGGTAGAAAAATCAAAACTTTGAACAGATTCAAAATCACCAATATAAGCATGCAATTTATCAAGTACTTCCAACAAGTTTTTAACACTCCAAACTAATTAATTCCACTATTTTCAAAGGCCTTATTTGAACAATTTATTATCAGGTTTTTGATTGTACCAAGTGAACTGGTAAGAAGAATAGACAATTTAGTAGTGGAACAATGGCTTGAAGACGAAATAAATCTATATTTTTAAGGTGTTTTATGTAGCTTCGGAAGCCAGTGGTCGTTTTGAAGTTGGTTCAAACCCCTTTTTCTATGATTCAATATGGATTCAAAATTAAATTGGTGGAAATATATAGTGAAGAAGGGTACATCTACAGAATAAACACAGAATGGAAACTTTTATCTGGATCATATATAAACGTAGGTTTAAAAAAACTGTCAAAATAGGTGCAATTTGGGTGCCCTCACGTTAATATTATTTTATAAAGTTATTCACGGCCTTATTGCCATACCAACGGACAGTGGAACAAGACAAAACCAGCCAAATACTTATAGACATATATACGAACCACAAAGCAAACATATAAATGGTCTTTTTTTTCCACATACCATCATTCAATGGAACATGACAGGAGTATACAGTCAACCACAGTTAACAGCTTCACAAGGTGTACTAATTCAACTGATTTAATCCAGATGCTAAATTTTGTAAATAATGTTATTTATAATCGCTTGTTTTTTGTTGTTTTTCTTGTTTTTTTTTTTTTTTGTATTGTTCATGCACAAATTGTCCACTTTATTCATTTTTATTGGGCATTTACAAGATAACTTTATTTTAGTAAATACCACGTATGCGCAACGACAAGTAATCTTCAGTATCCTGAAGTTTTGTTGTATAACTGAAGAAGAAAAAAATTAGTAAAAATTTTATCGTGATTCGTCAAAATATCCTCATCGTGATTCGTCCGAGACAGGATCAGACAGAGGTCTCAAAAAATTATCCGTTTAATACCGTTATTTTTGGAAATAATTTAGGTATTCATCACATTCACACGAAACTTTATTCATTACCCCTTTCAAAACTTAATTCTCTGTTCAATTTATGTTTAGTTTTCATCGTAAATTAGTTCAGTCGAAAATACCTCTTTATTTTAAAGATCAGTCTGTACCAATAATTTCTTATACCTATACCAAACCAATTGCAACCAAAATTTTTAATTACAAACACGTTTTGCAGGATCTCAGTATTGACGACTTCAAGTCTAAATCTCCTGATTGCACCTGTGCTAGTTCCCAATTCACATATAATCTGGCTGGCCACGTTATTACCGGAGACCTCAACATTGTCAATTACACTTCCCTGCGAAATGTTTTATCCAAAGGTACGAAATATCGTGAGCCTAAATCCATCAATTGGAAATACAACTTCAAAATACTGATGGATTCGGTCGAGGATTATGCCAGGCAATGGGCTAAACACGTGAAAGACGACGTAGACACTCTTTCCGAATGGATTAAGGCTGTGAGGTCGTTGATACAAATCAGAATTAAGAAACTAAATGGGTCTATCAATACCCATGCTACGTCAATCTTTAAAGACCCAAATGTTGCAAAACACTTGTCCTACTTCCGTGACAAATATGTTGTTGTCCCCGCAGATAAAGCCCCAAACAACATCGTTTTTGTGTGTGTAAATCTCATTTCACAAACTGCTTGATAAATGAATTAGGTATTGCGGACAATTCACTTGGAAACTCAACATATACACTCTCGACACTTACCAAAGAGGAAATCCTGGATAATCATAGGTCTGTTATATGTTCCTTTAGAATTTCAAACCAAAGATGAAGAACTGGATCTTCCATCACTGTATTGGATACCTAGATTACATAAGTGTCCTTACAAAAAACGGTATATTGCTGGGTCTTCCAAATGCTCCACGAAACCTCTTTCTAAATTATTAACATCTATTTTATCAGCAATCAAAGCCGGGTTTCAAACTTATTGTGAAACTGCCTATTCTAGATCAGATGTGGATACTAAAAAATTCCAAATATCTTTTAGAGCACATACAATCTAAGACTCTCTCATCTTGCAATAGTATTAAAACATTTGACTTTTCTAAACTTTACACAGTATTCCCCATTCCAAAACTAAAGACAAATTGAAAGAGTTGGTATTGCTTTGTTTCATAAAAAAGAATGGCGAACGTCGATACAAGTAGCTTGTCTTGGGGAGGGATAAATCCTACTTTGTAAAGATTCACTCTGATTCAAACAAAAAATTCTCTGAAACTGACATTATCAAGATGCTTGATTTCTTGATTGACAACATATTTGTTACGTTTGGAGGACGTGTTTTTCAACAGACTGTCGGCATTCCAATGGGAACCAATTGTGCCTTTCTTCTTGCCGACTTGTTTCTTTATTATTATGAGGCTGACTTCATACAGGAACTTCTTAGGAAGAAAGATAAGAAGTTAGCAATATCCTTTAACTTTACTTTAAGCTATATAGATGATGTTCTCTCACTAAATAATTCAAAATTTGGTGACTATGTTGAACGCATCTATCCCATCGAACCAGAGATATAGGATACAACAGATACAGTTAAGTCTGCCTCATATGTTCTTTATGTCGTAATTACAATCCACTTCCTTTTTCACCACGAATGTGACCTACCGAATTAGACTATTTATCGAATTTGTAATAACATGAGCAACACGATGTGGAGCAGGATCTGCTTACCCTTCCGGAGCACCTGAGATCACCCCCAGTTTTTGGTGGGGTTTAATTTTATGTTGCTTAGTCTTTAGTTTTCTATGTTGTGTCTTGCATACTATTATTTGTCTGTTTGTCCTTTATTTTTTAGCCATGACGTTGTCAGTTTATTTTCGATCCATGAGTTTGTCCCTCTGGTACCTTTCGCCCCTCTTTTAACGTGACTCGTCAAAATCAGTCAATTTTTTATCGTCATTAAGAAAATGTTCATTTTATCGTCATGCACAAACATTACCGTTAACGACATTTGGCAAGATTACCGTTATTCGTCATGAAGGTACCCCTATTGAGACCCTGTTTTAAGCAGTTATCATGACACTTCACATAATATCTATCAATGACAAAGTTATTATGGCGGTAAAATTCAACTGTTAGTGAGCAGGCACTTCGATCACGATTTTCACGTATCTGCATTAATTTCAGGGGTAAGGGTTTTATAAAACATGGTTGTAGTTACCTATTCATCCATTCTGAACCTTATTTGACACATCGTTGTGGTATATTTCCCTTTAAATTCCATCGTGTCAAGTGCTTGTTTACGTACCATTCGTCACAACTCGGCCGATTCCGTACCTTCATCTAGATGGAGAGTAGAGGATTCACCCGAGGATTGGCGATTGGGTTACGAACTAGAAGTCGCCATTCCAATGAATGGTCACTTCCGGGAAACGGTACTTTCGCCATAAAGTTATAATACTACATAAAGTAATTTTGAGACATAATTAAATTACTTGCTGGCTGAGTGTGGAATTTTAATATAAATAAGATGTGGTATGAGTACCAGTGAGACAACTCTCCATCCAATGTTAATATTTAATATGTCGCTTGTCTTTTGGAAATAAGGGCACACTTTCGCACTTTTATGGATTTATAACGGCATTGTGTGCCATGAGCCAGCGTTGTCGTTGGCATTTCTAAGTTATAGCAGATTTTCAGTTCTGTGAGTCGCGCACATATCTCACCGTCAAGTACAAATACAGCTTCGCACAGGCACTTCGGCATATCGTATCTGGCTGCCAAGCTGAACAGAACGTCAAAATAAACTGGCAAACCTTCGAATCAACACTTGGAGTCAACAAATTTATCTAACGTTAGGTACAGGATGCATTTCTTATATATTTAGGCTGCAAGTAATCTTTCGGAATATTGAACCAAAACCTTACTCAAAGACTTTTAGGAACCAAATACTATTTTAAAACATATTCCCGCTTACGCAGGTCTGCAACAGGAGCTTCATATCAGACAAGATGCGGAACCAGTTCAATGTTAACAATTTCTAATACATGTAGTAGTTTTCGGCAAATGTGACAATTATTAAAGATTTTTAGATACGATACCCCACCACGGTGACAAACTTATATATTCGTAATATCATGCAATAAGTATATTTCATTTTCTCATTATTGAATTAGTATGATTGATAAAGTCTTGCAAATATTCAGTCTATTAAGTTACATATTGGTTCGGAAGGACAGAATCTTACTCTCTTAATTTATACTAGAGACATATAATACAATGTATTATATGTCTCTGTTTATACTAACTATGTCATTGTTGTTATATATGATTTATTTACTGAGATAAATATATACTGGACAAAAAGTAATCTTGTACGCTGGATATGATCATGCTGTAGTCAACCAACTACACTTAAAACAAGACTATATAGAGGAACACTTTCGATAATCAACACTGAAAAGTACACACAGTATATAATCGAGAGAAATAGTTAGTACCGTTTTATTTTAAGATTTGAGTAATGCGTTTGACCTTATTTACCCTAAAATACTTTTAGAAAACTCAGATCTTATCAAATCGCAGATCTCAGATCGAGAGAAATAGAACCGTTTTATTTGCGTGAAATCCCTGAGTTTTGGAAGCTTCTATGGGCTATTCGATATCATCGGAAACAAGATTCTCGGAATGTCTCGAAAAGTTTCGATCATTTGTACATGAAGTTGTTTATGTCTTTGATAAGATCCCTCTATGGATAGGCTACCACGTGACTTGTATAGTTCAACAATATATTGCCACCTACTTGCCTTTTTGGTAGAACATATGCGTATTAATAATGCAACATCATCAGAATTTTTATTAAGTATCATGGCAAGTATAATGATAACGCAATTATATAATTCGTGCTTTGAGACGGCCCCTGTGTGCGTTCTGTGTGTAGTTTTTGATAGAACGTGCTATTGTTTATTGTGACAATAAATCTGGGAATAGTATACTAATATATTATGTCTCATAATAAACTGATTATTTCTTAACGTTTACCACGTGACATTATTTACTTCCAATTACAGCCTGGGCAAATGTTGGAAAGCAAGAAGAAAATTAACAAAACGATATATCTGTTATAAATAAGTATCTTAGGTCGGAAAGCATAATTATAATTAACCCGAATAATTCATTCGTTCGCTCTACGATGGCTTCATTAACTCGCGAGTGAGAGAGTCGATTACTGGAGGGACTGAATTATTCGGGTTAAATTATAATTAAATAAAACAATTTTTCTGTCAAAATATTTAATTTCATTAAAATACACTAACAGACCAAGAAAATATTCATTAACATTATTAAGTTTAAACTGAAACTAAATTTGTCATTAACAGAATGTAAATCTTTTATGTTGTGATGTTACACTATTGTTTCAGATAAGGGTGAAGGTTTGGTACCATTAAAACGTTTAAACCCGCTGCAATTGTTTGCATATGTCCTAAGTCAGGAATCTGATTTTCAGTAGTTGTCGTTTGTTGATGTTGTTCATAAGTGTTTCTCGTTTCTAGTTTTTTTATATAGATTAGATAGTTATCAAAGGTACTAGGATTATAATTTAATACGCCAGACGCGCGTTTCGTCTACATAAGACTCATCAGTGACTCTCAGATCAAAATAGTTATAAAGCCAAACAAGTACAAAGTTGAAGAGCATCAAGCATTGAGGATCCAAAATTCCAAAGACCGTTGGTTTTCCCGTTTGAATGGTTTTACACTAGTAATTTTTGGGGCCCTTTATAGCTTGCTGTGCGGTGTGAGCCAAGGATACGTGTTGAAGACCGTACTTTGACCTATAATGGTTTACTTTTATAAATTGTGACTTGGATGGAGAGTTGTCTCATTGGCACTCATACCATATCTTCTTATATCAGTGAATAATGTTATCTTATGTCCGACATGTCTGAGCAGTGAAAAACATTTATGGAAATTATATGCAACATATTAGCACCAACTATCGAGGATACGTACACATAAGTTAGTTAAATTTAAACTGCAGTGAATGAAAAAAATACTTCACAACGATTTTACATCCTTGTATCTTACAAGAAAACGTATTCAATATCTTACAATAATCATTTAATTACTACGTTAATTATTTAATTTCGTTTCAGTATATATGGTTTTATAAGTCTCTGCTTATATTTTGTATAGCAATATATTCATATAATGGAAAGTCAGACTTGAAAAAAAGATTGATTTGATAAATAAATTGTCCATCAGTAAATACTTGATGTTAGTTTTTATTGATATTATATTTTTAATAAAATGATTCATTAACAGGAATGTATGTTAATCAAATTTCAATTCGTTTTGTTTTGTTTTTAATAGTTTAACCTCATAACATCTTAATCTTTTCAATATGGTACGATTTCGAAAATTGTGTATTCAGTGGCGGATCCGGGGTTGGAACAATGCTTTTGAATGGGGACATATGGTTGGAACCCCACCCCCCTTTAAAAATGGCTGCATTCGCCCCTAGTATTCATTGTGTTTTACCAGCTATCATACACCCGTCTTGATTTATTTTCATTATATTACACCCTGTTCATACGACACAACATCGGTTTACGTTTACACAGATTTCGGATTAAATGGCCATGAATCCGGAGTTAAAACACTTGAGGTAGGTAGTTTGACATCCGAATTCAACTAGCATTAGATTTAAGCCTATAGAATGAATATACGTGATGACGCAAATGCGTATTGTAATCCAGAGTATCAATGCGTACGCTTTCCACTTACTATTTCTTGCG
Organism: Mytilus coruscus; assembly: GCA_017311375.1. NCBI lineage: Eukaryota > Metazoa > Mollusca > Bivalvia > Mytilida > Mytilidae > Mytilus > Mytilus coruscus. The sequence goes on along the minus strand of JAASAO010000791.1, from coordinate 11,839 downwards.
CTGCGCAAGAAAACCACTGCATGAATAGATATTAATTTCACTCGCGGACTGCGAATTTTCGCATTTCTTATCTAAAATCAGGGCACGGCAGTTAGAGCTGGACATGTGACGTTGAATCATGGTCATCATAAGTTAAGGTATTCTGACCTCTAGCTGTTTCTCTTTTCTTATTCTTTTTGTTTGAGTGACTGTCCTATTATAAACTTTTAAAATTTCAAAATACTAACTTGATTTTCTTCCCAAGGAATAAATAGATTACCTTAGATGTATTTGGCAAAACCTTTGTTTCGAAATTTTGGGTCTTCAATGCTCTTCAACTTTGTACTTTATTCCGCCTTTTTAACATTTTTTTATTCAAGCGTCACTGATAAGTCTTTGTAGACAAAATGCGCGTCTGCCGCACAACATTTTCATCCTTGTATCTATACATTTTTATATATCTACATCGGATACATATTTTTTTTCATTAGTTGGTTCTTTTGAGAGTATATTCAGGCATGTATAAATCTTCTTTAGAACTAAGATTTCCAAGGATTTTGTATAGTAACTATACAAATCCTTGGTTTTTCCCATAGAATATTTGAATTGATTAAAGTAACTTCAGGAAATCCTTAAAATTTGGGATGTTTTTATAGACCGAAATAATTGTCAGTTTATAAGAGGTCCCAATGTAGCTGGTGTGTTACTCTCAAAACTAAAATACGAAACATTGTTACAGAGTTACACTTCACATGACATGGAAATTGGACTTTCAATTTCTCTATACAACATCTACTGTGAGTATAGACGACAGCTTCAATAATGAGTATAAAAATTTTGAGGCCATCACGGAAACAAAATATGAAGATATGACAGACGAAATAAATGCATCCAGATTATTTTAGCAAATTGAGTGCTTAAATTTATATTGCGATTGGTCTGTGCAATTTGCTTTAGACATTCGGTTTGCAGAAACTAAGAATTGCAATAGGATTAGGACTTTGTATGTATATTAAACACAAAGAAAAACTGATATACACTCCTAAGTAATAAGTGAAATAGTCAAGCCTTAAAAGGTAAATTCATATAGTAGCTGTATACATTTCTCTATTTCCAACTAAAGTACAACATCGCTTTTAATTGACTTGTGTAAGAATCTGCACCTATTTTCAATAAAAGTGTTTAAAAATCATCGTTATATTATTCTATTCAGTCAATTATCTCAAATCTAAAGCCGAAAAAAAAATTCAGCAACATTTTTTGGTTACCAGTCAGCGGTCTCGGGTTCACGTGTTGCTTTTCTTTTTTTCAAGAAAGCAAATTGTTTTAGATTAATCATTTGAGTAATGCGTTTGACCTTATTTGCCATAAACTAAACTACCGGTACTTTTAGAAAACTCAGATCTTATCAAATCGCAGAACTCAGATTGCAGAACACAGCGTAGTGATAAATTGGATTAAATGACCATTTTATTTGACAGACAACATGAAGTTTAATATGCAAATATGGAATCTAATAAAAAAATTGTATTATATGGAATGCCTCAAGATTTAGATTTTGGTCCTGTCTTATCTTATAATTATATCGATGATTTACCCACTCCAACATGGATTTGTAGGCTGATGATTCAACCTTAGGTTTTCCAAGGATTTGTATAGTAAGATCTTACTATACAAATCCTTGGGCATTCTTACAAAAAAAATAATAAATTTGAAATTATCTACATTCTATCCCTCCACTTTTAATCAAAGACTGATAAAATTAATTCCAGCAGTTTTAATTGTTTTGTTTTTATCGAAAAAAAAAATTCTAGTGCAAATATTTGTTTTATCGCCAGAAATGCTGCATAACTCTTGCATATATCGTTACTTGTTGAACGCATTGCAATCTTCTAACTCTATAGTCACGTGATACAAACATTGACGTCTTGGAATGTCCGTAGGACATTATGGCGGTCTAAATAATAACACAGGTAATGAACATATATAAGAATGTTTAAAGCAAGACAGAAAGATGTTATACATAGATTATCTTCGAAAGTTCTACTTTATGATCAATTTGCAAAGAAAAATCGTTTTTAAACTGGTCGAAAGCTGCCATATCTTAAACCGGAAGCGTGATAGGTAGACTACACCTGCACACAGTCACAAACTTTACGAAAGTTTGACTTCATCCCTTTACCATTCGTGATTTTTAACTATCTTGTAGTGTAGGTCAACTGTAATGCTTGGTGCCTCCAATTTGCTTCAAAGGTCGTGTGTGTTTTATAATATCTTTTTCTTTTGGACGCACCTCCATCTGTCACTGTCAGAGAATATAAATTATATGCATTTTGTACATGTTGTTCCAGTACTGACAAGTTTGCATGAAGCAAATGAGTGAGATTTGGCCAAAATTGTAAAGATCAAAGAAAAAACAATACAATGTAGATCAAAGGAAAATGCCGCCAAATAAACATGAAAAATGTGTTGTGAGACTTGGCAGCCCTGTATTTCTTGAAAATTAACCATTTCATCTGAATTCAGGTCCTTACCCAAAATTTTGTTCGCTCCCATTCTCGTTCACCCTCTTTCACAATTGCACCCCACATGTTCATACCCTTTTTATTTGGTTATGTGTGGAATAAATATTTAATCACATTTAAGTTAGTGTATTCCTATAAATAAGTTTTTTTTATTGTTTCAAAATAAAGTGACATTATAAATTATTTTGACGAAATGAATCATGAATAAAAAATTCTCAAGATGATCTGGGTCTATTATACAATATATTGTTTCCCAGCAGTGATCGGGAAGGTCCAGCGCCATGCGCAATATGCACATTTTGTCATAAAATGGCACATAGAGTGACAAATGTCAGCTCCGGTGTGGCACACAATATTTTTTGCTTCGTATCTAAATGTTTTGATGTCGTAAAATTTATTTTCGATCATGATTCGTGTAGCCATATTTTTGTACAAAATGGTGTTGTGTTTCACTCCAATGACAGGAGCACCACCTGCATTTTTCGGTCGTCTCAGGCATTTTGCTTTATGTTTACGATAGGCAATGTGTGACATATCTGAATACCGAAAAAATGTTATAGTCCATTATCTAAATTTTCAAAGTAAACAACTTTAATTTTGTAAAATTTGGCTAGTACAGATGAGAATTTTTCTCAAATTATAATCTTGAAAGTGAACTTGCTATAATTTCGATTGAAAAACCCAAGAGCCATTTTTTTATATATCGTATTTGTCTCCCTTAAAGGCGGGAAACTGTCCTTGTCAATTCTTTGGTCTTTGGTTCGTTTATAAATTTTGTTAACATGCTTCCAAAGAAACAGTGAATTGTTGTTTTGCCTGGCCAAAAAAATTTACTATCTTTTGTTGGTTGCGATAAAAATAATAATAATACACGAAATGCTGAGGAAATGCCTGAAATGACATCAGAAATTTGTTTTTTCTATCAATGCTCAACCACATTGATAGTAAAAAAAAATATCAAATAAAAAACGTTGAAAGCAAACAATATGGACCTACAAAGTCTTATAGTATAGGACTATGTATGATGGCAGCAAAATGTACTGCAAATCTTGCCAAAAAGGTGACAAGAAAAATACTTTGGCGTTTAGGCTGCACAACATTTAAAACCAGTACAATCTTGATCTCAGCATTTCCTTAATCATGATTCTGTTCATTGAAGTGGTGTTGTTGTTGGTGATATGTTGTTCAATTCTATAGTTTTATTGAAAGTCATAAAGTTTTAACTTCTGAGTGATGTTACATATCATGAACGCATACAAGTCAGTCTTACAATGTAGCTGAGACTACTATAACACATGTGAATATAAATTAGAATCACACAGGTTAGTACCTGTTTGCTGAAACATACACTTTTTTACTTTTTGTTATAAACAAATGTCCCATTCATTTGACAACATGGCCCATTGAATTTTTTTTGAGGGGGCCTTGGGCCCTGGCATACTGAAAAATTCTTTCCAGATCACTGCCCAGTGATGATCAAAGAAAAGTTTGTTTATCTAAGACTTGTAAAAGAAAGGCGGAAGATACCAATTCTTTATTGAGTTGACTCATACCAAGCTAACTACGTGCATTATTTACATCTAGTTATAACAACTATCATGATTTTAAAAACACAGAACAATAATACCAAATGTGGCTTTGTAAATACCAATTAACAGTAATCATACATAATTAACATTTAATAATTAATCATCAAATCACCAATTCACCAAATAAAATATTTCATTTAAAAATTCCTGAATTTTTATTCATAAAATTTTTTAATATTTTGAGAAATACATCTTAAACAAATCAACCAGTAATATGAGTTTCTAAATAAGAATAGGGTGCAAACGAACCCAAGAGGGGGAATGTGTGGGGTGCGAACGTGTGTTGGGAGCGAACGGACCCGATACTATTTCAACTTTATTTAATGTATTTTAAAGATATTTCACAGTGGAAAATTAATAGTATACCAACTGTATCTATATTATATACATGTATCTTCTGCCAATCTTGGCACACCTCCAGCATTCATAGTAAGTAATGACTCTCCACCACTATAATAAAAATAATAAAAATATTCTACATGCACACAGTAGAATAGACGCAGCGGTGGCATTAACAATATTGGGTTTTTATTTGTGATGCAATATTTTGTGGGAACTTTAAGTATTTGCAGATTAATTTGCATACAAGTGTATATATGTCTATCCACTTAATATTAAAAGTACTAGAGCACCAATCCTCCACCAATTTAATAAGTTGTCAAGGTTTATTTACAATGGATTGTTTTCCGCTTCTATAAAATGTAATGATGTCTACTCATTAGAATGTCTATATGACTTTAAAATCAGAAGCATAGGGTTTTTGAGATACTTAAGACAAATTATATATTATAAAATCTAAACAGAAAACCACAGGGGACAAATCAACCTACATGTATAATGGAAAATACTTACCCAGAGTTGACTTAGAGCTATTGAGTATATAGACTTTCAATTCAATTACTACCCCCATGTATTACAAATGAAAGTTTGTTTGCTGTCCTACATGTGTACATGTACGTAGCTACAGAAAAGTAGCTCTTTTGTCCTGTGCTGCTTTCTGATTTGTGCTGGCCATTACCAAAATATATCTGTGGTGTATGTAGTTTGCAACAAGAATGTGTCCCCAGTACACGGATGCCCCATCCGCACTATCATTTTCTATGTTCAGTGGACCGTGAAAATGGGGGGAAATCTCTAATTTGGCATTAAAATTAGAAAGATCATATCATAGGGAACATGTATTCTAAGTTTCAAGTTGATTGGACTTCAACTTCATCAAAAACTACCTCGACCAAAAACTTTAACCTGCAGCGGGACAGACGGACGAACGAACGAACAGACGGACGGACGCACAGACCAGAAAACATAATGCCCATAAATGGGGCATAAAAAGAGTAGTCACTTCTCTTTATATATTATTCTGAAGTAGCATGAGCCTTGCATTGTCTGTCAAATTTAAAACAAATAAATTATAATGGTTTGGTTATTTTTATCATTGGGTTTACGGTTCTGTCATTGGTATAAACCCCAAATCTCTTTCTAGTCCTATATATATGCACAGTGTATCTTCCTACACAGATATTACCAGCAGTGTACTGTACATTTGTAGAATGCAAATATTGGTTTGCTGTTAGTTGTGATAGCTAAAGCAAGTGGCAAATGAATGTTCTATGCTATCTAATAAGATTTTGAGTGTATTAATTGTTACATTTTAATTACCAACTATAATATATATATATCCTACATTTTCAAGTTTCTATGTTATTGTCATGTACATATGTATATATACATGTACCCGAGTACTGTATTTTTTCTGTATTTCAAACAAAATAAAGAAAATGGATACCTTTATGTGAATATTGAACAAAACAGTTTTTAAAAGAACTTGACAGAGATTTTAATTGAAGCATGGTAGAAAATGGTTACTATATTGTTTGTTAGATATATAATAAGATGGTATTTAAGAATTTTTGTGACCATTCATGACCGTTTTAGTGTTTCATGGGGATGAGAAGACAAAAATGTTTTTAAGAGTTATTATTAACATGAATTTGTCACGAAAAGATTCTGTTGAGTCCGTTTTAGGTTTTTGTGCTTTCATGAATTTAAGATGCCTTCAGTACTGGACATTTGTTTTTCAGAATTGTAGGTACATTTTTGTCCTTTGAATAGAACTGAAAGGATAATATAAATAAAAGGGTTCATTTTTTAGAAGCGGTTCAAGCCTGACATCTCATATTTTATGTTCTATAAAAGTTAGATTTTTATGAAAATTTGGGGAAAATGGGGTCAAATCTTAGAATTTGTCAATTTAAGTCAAAATGCAGATTTGTAATACTTTGACAAAAAAGCCTAGAATAGAAGATTGGGAAAGGTCTTGAAAGTTTAAGGCTTTTTAGGTTTGGTTGTTGGTTGTTTTCTTAAGATTTTATATACTATGTATGTTTAATAGATAGTTTAGTTCAGTGGTCTAATTTTGTAACAAATTTTATTAAATGACTTTGATCTTAGCTATAGATTATACATTGTTTCATAGAAAGGAAAATATTGACATTTTAATTCATAAAAATGATAAGTATTTTAATTTCTGTAGAACACCAAAATAATAATCTTTGCACATACAAATAGGAGATTTAAATACCACAAGGCTGTGGAAGGTTAAGTGATTATTGTTATTAATTGCAGTATTAGTTTGAATATTGAGCAACAGGTTGATTAATGACTTATCAAATTAAATGATTATCCAGACTTTATAATGCTGTGCATTAATTATTATTCCTGGGATAGTCATACCAATTTTCGTGGTTTTCGTGAGTACAGGTAAACCACAAATCTCATTGTTAAACGAATTACAAATTTGTACGAATTTACTACAGGACTGGATGCAGAATTCAAAACCATGAAGTAAAAACACCAGGAAAATATGATTTTTTCCTCAATCCACAAAAATTGATATCCATGAAAATAAGAATCCACAGTAGCCGGGAATTGTTTTGTCTCTTAAATTATTTTTTGTAAAGCTACTGAAAGTATTTATATTGAAAAAGACTTGGGAAGTTAAAAAAGGTTATGTTATAACAAAGACTGAGGTAAATGCACACCATAGACCAAGTGAAGGGAAGTATTGGGCAACAGAGAGAGCTAGAAGAAAAGCAAAACTTAAGAAAGATTAAATGTGAAATAGTCAAGAAACTGAAAAAGACAACATTTTATTTATATCCACTGTACAAAAGTTGAAGTCAATATGAAAAGAATCTATGTCAGTTAAATGACTGTAACTAAATATCATTCATGTATATATGCATATTGCTTTTGTAAAGGTTATTGTTTTTAAAGTTTTAAAGATTGTTATTTCATTATATAAAGTTACATTTCTGTGATGGTTTTACTGTAAATAATATTGTATGAGAGAAACAAACAACAAAAAAAGGAGACAGGAGTGAAAGAGATGATATTGAATTGTGTGTGTATGTGTGAGTTGTCAGGATGAACTGGAGTTTGGCTTGGAATATGGAAGACAAAAAAAGTTTTGAAACAAAATTACAACTGAGAATTTATATTAGCTCTCAATAAAAAGTTATACAATGATAGACAGGGAATTGGTCAAATGGAAGATAATGGAGTTGAAATATATGACTTATGGACTGTGATAAATAATCAGACAATAGTATTTTAAAATCTGCTACAAACTAAACCTCAACTTAGAGTTCATATATAAAAAAAAACACTGTAATAAATCATTGGATAAAAAATAGCCTTCAGATGTTTGTGAAATTGGATATCATTTTTATACACCAGTATACATGTATAATATTGAATTTAGAATTATATGCATGACATCTCTCTACACGAATAAATTGAATTTTTAATGTTATTTTGATTAAATTTGAATTTGAATGAAAGAATTGATCTGGACTTCGAGTGATACTGAGAGGGTGAATTTAGAATATGTATGAATTTTTAAAAAGTTATTAAGAAATCTCTAATACAATTCTGTGGTACATGTACAAAAATGTACAAAAGTACTGCTCTGCTATGCTGTGGCAATACCATGATGTAAACCTTGCCCAGTGCTCACTTTAATTTCAAATAGTAAATGTTCAAAGGTAAAGTATATGTGACACATTCGATAGTGATCTATTATTGTAAACTTGTTTATAAACAAGCTTAAAAAATTAGATCTTTTTTTTTTGTTTATTACAATGGGTATTTAAAAGACCATCATATGGTTCTATGAGGGTCTGTATGAAACCAGCTGTAGGTCAAAAAAGGAAGTTATAAGGTATTTGAACTGAAAATGGCAACTTTAGTTCTGAAATTTTATATTTATCAGTATTTGATTTTAGGAACATCCTGGGAATATTTAAATTTTTTCAAAATTTCATTTGCAATTGTGATAGAAAAACACAGGTCAGCTGTTATAGATCATTAATTTGATTATTAGACATTTTGGATTCAAGGTCCTTTGATTTCCATATAGGATATTTCATTAAAAAGGGTATAGTATAAGGTACAAGTAAATCCTAATCTTTGTTTGTGTTGCAGGTTTCAGTGTTTGAATTTTCTTTTTATGACATTCCAACATTTGAAGAAACTTGCCCATATACATTTGTACAACCATGTAACAGTTTTTACATACATGTGATAGAACTACCCCATGTATAACCTTATAAGTATTTCTATCTTTAAATCAGGTGTTCTATTTACCTGTAAGGATTACCTAGGTTTTAGATCACCTGTAAGGTGTAACACCTTTTGTTATTACCTGATAAGATGCTGTTGTTGAGTTTTGTAGTTCCCTGGATTTATCAGGTTTATATTCAGATCACATTAAACTGTTTGTTTACATTTTGATTAAAGGAAAACATGTAGGATTTTATGCCTTTGACCCATAGATATTTGCTGAATATGTTGGATGTTTGTTAATTTACTTGCTTCCTTGTGTGTTATTGAGTTTTTTCCACCCAAATGTTAACTAGTGCGCGTAGTGTTGTCATTAGATTAATAATGTTAAAGTGCATGTAAAATTGGACGAAAAATGCAAAATTTAAGACGTTGATGAAATTCTAGCAAAAACTGTGAAAAATGACAAGAATAAATGCAATGAATGGAGTGTACAAAATGTAAATATAGGCATTTGGAACATATGCCAAACAGATCAACAATAACATGTACAATGTACATGTAAAAGTCTGAAGGTCAGTATCTTTGGCTTCGTTCCGTCATTTATAATTAGTACACCTGTGATGCTTTACTATATGTAATCTATCTACTTACAACTTGTTTTACACGTAAACATTACTAAAGATATACTCTTTGCTTGTGGCAGTTGTGTAGCTCATGATTGATATCTCTTTTAATTTATACAAATAAAGAATTGAGATGTCAAAGTAGTTTCATTATGGGAAATAACATTGTAAGTTTTTAAGATGTGACGGCAAAAAAAAACTTACTTTTGGTTTATCTGTATACATAAGGTACATGTACACAGTTAAGTTATTATGTAAGATCATTTTCTGGTTCCTCTTTTGAACATTTGTTTATATAAAACCACAAAAATACATGACAAGAATTCACTTTTTTGTTACCTTTGTTCACCTGGTGAGAAAAAAACAGGAGACAAAAAAGTTCATACATTTCTAGGACAATGTAAACTATGAGATGGTTTTTAGATTTCTATTATGTTGTGTGATTGCAGCCACTTGACATCTACCCCAAATCTTCTTTTATTTATATTTCTTTTACTTAGCATCTGTTGCCTATCTCTCTGTACTCTCTTTATTTTTCATTTTTTCATAGCTAGGTACCAATTTCTTACATGCATACCCCAAGGGTGACTGGGGTATAGAAATATGTTCACCTTGCTCTTCTTCCTACCCTTGCCAAAGTGGGGTGTAAGTTTGACTGTATGGGGTGATGAAATTAGCAGCCAATTCTGTTTGGTCAGAATTGGGATGTTAAATCTGATGCCTCGTGTAGACAGTGCCATCATGAGTGGCCTCTCTACTTTAAAAGAAAGCTTGCAACAACTTATTGAGGGGTCTGTAGGTGGTCTGCTGCAAGGCAAGATTTCTTCCCCTATCCAATATACCATAGATTTCCAGTGGCAGTTCAAATTTTACCCACCCCCTTTTTATACGACTGCAAAAAAAATTTTTGGGTTCGTATAATGCTATGATGTTGTCGTCGTCGTCTGAAGACACATTTGGTTTCCGGACAATAACTTTAGTATAAGTGAATGGATCTTTATGAAACTTTACAAGAAGATTCAATACCACAAAAGGAAGGTTGGGATTAATTTTTGGGGGTTATGGTACCAACAGTTTAGGAATTAGGGGCCAAAAACAAGCATTTTTGTAGTTTTGGGACAATAACTTGTGTGTAAGTGTATAGATCTCACTGAAATTGTACCACAAGGTTCCATATCACAAAGGGAAGGCTGGGATTGAGTTTGGGGGTAATTGCCCTAAACATGCAGGAAAAGGGGGCAAAAAGGGGCCAAAAACAAGCATTTTTCTAGTTTCCAGACAATAACTTGTGTTTAAGTGTTAAAATTGTATTACAAGGTTCCATACCTCAAAGGAAAGGCTGGGATTGGGAGGGGGATTTTTTTTCCCAATTTTTTTTCTTCAAAATTTTTGAAATTTCAAATTTTTTGAAAAGTTTCAAGAAGAAATCTTCAATTGAAAGTATTGTGCAATAGCACAGTATTGTGCAATAGATTTTTAAGATCTTTGACCACATTTGTTTTGTGTCAGAAACCTATATTATGTCAAAAATTTGATCACAATCCAAATTCAGACAGTATCAAGCTTGAATATTGTGTCCAACCTTGCCCCAACTGTTCAGGGATTGACCTCTGCGGTCGTATCAGGCTGCACTCAGCGAAGCATTTTATTCATTCCTAGGATGCCTCCTTTCAGAATCTACTTATTGATTGTATTAAAATTGTCAGTAGTTTCCCATTCTAAATATGCATGAAATAATTGCCACTGGACCTTGAGCAAGCAACAATCAATCAATCAATCAATCAATCAATTTTATATGCAAGCTAGTGATTTTTGTAACAACAGAATTAAGGTGTCTTAATAAACTGCATTTTTTTTTACAGAGGAAAGCTTTATGGCATTTTCAACGACAGAATCACCAGTTTATGTAAGTTTTGATAAGTCATTTCATAAGAATAAACCAGAATTCATAATTTGATACCATATTGCTTGCAATTAATAATTGGCCATCAATACATGTATAAGCATGATTCTATATGATAACTTTCAATAATACATAGTCCGACTCCATGTGTGTACATGAGTATAAACCATTATTTGGCTTTAGACTTGATTGTTATATGTTCAAACAAAATCAATTATTGTAATGGTATATCTGCATATGTGGATGTTCCTTTTCTGTGAATTCAAGAGAATCAATTCCAATTTGACATAATAAAAATCATTGGAAATAAACATTTATACTTGAGGAATAATGATCACTGCATACATGCTCACCATAAAATCTTTTCATAGCTAGTGCATACACAAAAAGGGATATGTATATATGTACTTGTATCTATCAAGCAATATCTTCTTTGTAAATTGTTATAATAATACTATGTACTAGTAGTATCATAAGTATACATGTACCAAAATTACATTATTAAATGTTAATTTAATATTGATTGACATATATATCCATTATTAATTATATTTTCTCAATTTATACATTTTCCATTTTGTATTAAAAATGTACATTTAAAATCTATGCATTTTAATAGTATTAAATTACTATTTGGAAAACCTACTTCATGGT
>JAASAO010001856.1:0-21122 GCA_017311375.1 Mytilus coruscus | reverse complement strand
GGCTAGATGCACGGAAAACAAAGCATAGTATGTATTTGTTTCCACATCATATGCTTATGTTTCTTGATTTGTTTTAGAATAATGACAGTATAATTTCCGAAACAGAAAGATGAAATAAGTTGGTCTGGTTTGCGGTTATTAAAGTGTATCTCTGATTATTCAGTATTCTTCTAGTTACATTTCAAGACCAGTGGTTGATACCTGGACACTATTTCAACATAATGCATACCATGTCGTTGAACTGATGTAGACGCTTCTTAAAGTTTCCATAATCACTTCCAAAGACTAACATGTCCACAACAGTTATCGTTGTGTACTGGATACAATCATAGCAGGAAAAACAAACTGGTGGGCTTTATAAATTTTTGTATAAGACTAAGAGTTATTACATGTTATACAATCATTAAAATGATATTTCTTCATATTTGTTGGTGGGATGCGCGCATTACTTATATAATTGTTTCTTTTAATTTCTCCATGACTTTGTCTGTCTTCTCTATTTCTGACATTCTCTTCATCCAGTGATTAAATACGGTAGTACAACATGATTGTATATTGTTGTTGTTTTTAGCTCTTTTGCTATGATTTTTTTGCGTTTTACGTACCTTGTAAAATATACTAATTAGAATTAAGAATGGGTGGGTTCACATCTTAGGAGACTCGTTGAACTCTTACATATCTGTATTAACTTGTATGTATCACATGTATTAATTGGTTTGGGTTTTTTCGGAAATTTGTGGTGCTGGTCGATCTTTGATAATCTTTGATCATATTTGTTGGACTATTCATTGTTATCGACTCATTTTGTACTGCACCTTGACATACTGTTGAAGAACCCAACAAAATGTTTACAGTTCGGGGTTTTATTCTGCTTTGCTTTAATTTACGCTTATCAAGGTTGGATTCGTCAATCAAACTTTTCTAACTAACTGAACATAACAGCTTTGGATATACAGTCCTTGGATGGTGTAAACTTCAACTAACACCATACGCCATTACACCATTCACCATTGCACCATACACCCTGGGCCATTACACCATACACGTGATACTCTTTCCAAATGGATTAAGGCTGTGAGGTCGTTGATACAAATCCGAATTAAGAAACCAAATGGGCATATCAATACCCACGCTACATCAATTTTAAAGACCCAAATGTTGCAAAGCACTTGTCCTACCTTCATGACAAATATGTTGTTGTCCCGCAGATAAAGCCCCAAACAACATCGTTTTTGTGTAAATATCATTACATAAACTGCTTGATAAATGAATTAGGTATTGACAATTCACTTAGAACTCAACATATACCCTCACGACACTTACCAAAGAGGAAATCCTGGATAATCATAGGTCTGTTCTATGTTCCTTTGGAATTTCAACCAAAGATGAAGAACAGGATCTTCCATCACTGTATTGGATACCTAAACTACATAAGTGTCCTTACAAACAACGGTATATTGCTGGGTCTTCCAAATGCTCCACGAAACCTCTTTCTAAATTATTAACATCTATTTTATCAGCAATCAAAGCCGGGCTCCAAAGTTATTCTGAAACTGCCTATTCTAGAGGTGGCGTGAATCAGATGTGGATACTAAAAATTCCAAAGATCTGTTAGAGTACATACAATCTAAGACTCTCTCATCTTGCAATAGTATTAAAACATTTGACTTTTCTACACTTTACACAAGTATTCCCATTCCAAACTAAAAGACAAATTGAAAGAGTTGGTATTACTTTGTTTCATTGAAAAGAATGGCGAACGTAGATACAAGTATCTTGTCTTGGGAGGATAAATCCTACTTTGTAAAGAATCACTCTGATTCAAACAAAAATTCTCTGAAACTGACATTATCAAGATGCTTGATTTCTTGATTGACAACATATTTGTTACGTTTGGAGGACGTGTTTTCAACAGACTGTCGGAATTCCAATGGGAACCAATTGTGCCCTCTTCTTGCCGACTTGTTTCTTTATTATTATGAGGCTGACTTCATACAGGAACTTCTTAGGAAGAAAGATAAGAGTTAGCAATATCCTTTAACTCTACGTTCCGCTATATAGATGATGTTCTCTCACTAAATAATACAAAATTTGGTGACTGTTGAACGAATCTATCCCATCGAACTAGAGATAAAGGATATTACAGATACAGTTAAGTCGGCCTCATATCTAGACTTACATCTAGAAATTGACAATGAGGGTCGGTTGAAAACAAAACTTTACGACAAAAGAGATGATTTCAGCTTCCCAATTGTGAACTTTCCATTTCTATGTAGCAACATTCCAGCAGCGCCTGCATACGGAGTATATATCTCCCAATTGATACGATATTTCCGGGCTTGTGTTTCTATCATGATTTCCTTGATAGAGTATTGCTGCTCACAAGGAAGCTATTAAACCAAGAGTTCCAAATGGTCAAGTTGAAATCATCCTTCGTAAATTTTACGGACGCCATCACGAGTTGGTTGACCGTTATGGAATAACCGTTTCACAGATGATATCCGATATGTTCCTTATGTCGTAACTACAATACCCTTCCCTTTTCACGAATGTGACTTACCGTATTAGAATATTTACCGTGATTGTATATTGTTGTTGTTTTAGCTCTTTGCTATGATTTTTTTTGCGTTTTACGTACCTTGTAAAATATACTAATTAGAATTAAGAATGGGTGGGTTCACATCTTAGGAGACTCGTTGAACTGTATTAACTTGTATGTATCACATGTATTAATTGGTTTGGGTTTTTTTTCGGAAATTTGTGGTGCTGGTCGATCTTTGATAATCTTTGATCATATTTGTTGGACTATTCATTGTTATCGACTCATTTTGTACTGCACCTTGACATACTGTTGAAGAACCCAACAAAATGTTTACAGTTCGGGGTTTTATTCTGCTTTGCTTTAATTTACGCTTCTCAAGGTTGGATTCGTCAATCAAACTTTTCTAACTAACTGAACATAACAGCTTTGGATATACAGTCCTTGGATGGTGTAAACTTCCAACTAACACCATACGCCATTACACCATTCACCATTGCACCATACACCCTGGGCCATTACACCATACACGTGATACTCTTTCCAAATGGATTAAGGCTGTGAGGTCGTTGATACAAATCCGAATTAAGAAACCAAATGGGCATATCAATACCGACGCTACATCAATTTTAAAGACCCAAATGTTGCAAAGCACTTGTCCTACCTTCATGACAAATATGTTGTTGTCCCCGCAGATAAAGCCCCAAACAACATCGTTTTGTGTGTAAATATCATTACATAAACTGCTTGATAAATGAATTAGGTATTGACAATTCACTTGGAAACTCAACATATACCCTCACGACACTTACCAAAGAGGAAATCCTGGATAATCATAGGTCTGTTCTATGTTCCTTTGAATTTCAACCAAAGATGAAGAACTGGATCTTCCATCACTGTATTGGATACCTAAACTACATAAGTGTCCTTACAAACAACGGTATATTGCTGGGTCTTCCAAATGCTCCACGAAACCTCTTTCTAAATTATTAACATCTATTTTATCAGCAATCAAAGCCGGGCTCCAAAGTTATTCTGAAACTGCCTATTCTAGAGGTGGCGTGAATCAGATGTGGATACTAAAAATTCCAAAGATCTTTTAGAGTACATACAATCTAAGACTCTCTCATCTTGCAATAGTATTAAAACATTTGACTTTTCTACACTTTACACAAGTATTCCCATTCCAAACTAAAGACAAATTGAAAGAGTTGGTATTACTTTGTTTCATTGAAAAGAATGGCGAACGTAGATACAAGTATCTTGTCTTGGGAGGATAAATCCTACTTTGTAAAGAATCACTCTGATTCAAACAAAAATTCTCTGAAACTGACATTATCAAGATGCTTGATTTCTTGATTGACAACATATTTGTTACGTTTGGAGGACGTGTTTTCAACAGACTGTCGGAATTCCAATGGGAACCAATTGTGCCCCTCTTCTTGCCGACTTGTTTCTTTATTATTATGAGGCTGACTTCATACAGGAACTTCTTAGGAAGAAAGATAAGAATTTAGCAATATCCTTTAACTCTACGTTCCGCTATATAGATGATGTTCTCTCACTAAATAATACAAAATTTGGTGACTGTTGAACGAATCTATCCCATCGAACTAGAGATAAAGGATACTACAGATACAGTTAAGTCGGCCTCATATCTAGACTTACATCTAGAAATTGACAATGAGGGTCGGTTGAAAACAAAACTTTACGACAAAAGAGATGATTTCAGCTTCCCAATTGTGAACTTTCCATTTCTATGTAGCAACATTCCAGCAGCGCCTGCATACGGAGTATATATCTCCCAATTGATACGATATTCCCGGGCTTGTGTTTCCTATCATGATTTCCTTGATAGAGTATTGCTGCTCACAAGGAAGCTATTAAACCAAGAGTTCCAAATGGTGAAGTTGAAATCATCCCTTCGTAAATTTTACGGACGCCATCACGAGTTGGTTGACTGTTATGGAATAACCGTTTCACAGATGATATCGGATATGTTCCTTATGTCGTAACTACAATACCCTTCCTTTTCACGAATGTGACTTACCGAATTAGAATATTTACTGGATTTGTAATAACATAAGCAACACGACGGGTGCCACATGTGGAGCAGGATCTGCTTACCCTTCCGGAGCACCTGAGATCACCCCAGTTTTTGGTGGGTTCGTGTTGCTTAGTCTTTAGTTTTCTATGTTGTGTCATCTGTACTATTATTTGTCTGTTTGTCTTTCTATTTTTCGCCATGGCGTTGTCAGTTTGTTTTCGATCTATGAGTTTGACTGTCCCTCTGGTATCTTTCGTCCCCTTTTACACCTTTGCACCATACACCTTACATTCTATCTACAACATCCGAAATTACCCATTATGCAATTTAATTTCAAAGAAAGCGTGCGACTACACAATTATTTATTTCTTGAAAAAAATCTTTTGATAACAATATTGTAAATTAATGTCAATGAATGTATAAAATTAAAAATAAGTTTTCATCAATATTTTGCATAGTTTTAAACTTTGATAACCACACTTTATATACGTTACATAATCACATCATTCCCCTTACACCATTACACCATTTCCTTATACCATATGCCATACACCATTACACCATACACGTTTTTTTGGGAAGTTTTCACCATCCAAGGGCTGTATGCTAATTAAGACCAAGCAACATTTTCACTTGCTTGATTAATTGTTTTACACATGCTTGTGGAAGAATTGTGGTTCTGTCTTTTATGAAACAAATAAATAAGAGTTAACTATTGGTTTTATTTTTTTTTTTTTTATGATTTAAGTGCTGAACTGATGAAGAACCTCGCTATAACAGGTGGTGTAAAAGTATTTGTTGCTATTGTTGTGGTCTTAGGTGTTTTCCTGAGGAGAAGGTTCATACAAAATAGGAGAATATGCCCAATGGGACTACCAGAGTGACAGAATTTCAGAATGAGGTATACTTAAGGTACCCTTTATTGTTCTGTAATGGTAGATTGGTGCTTTGGTCTATAAACAATGGGTCTTACAAACTTTTACATAATTCACAGGTAGATATATACAACAATTACAATATTTGAGTATTTGAATTACCGCAGAAGGTGAGCAGTAGAATAGTATATGAATTTACGGCTAACAAGAAAAACAAAAATGCGACATGCATAGACTCAAAAACAATTTCTTTTGGGACCAAATAATTTTCTCTTAAACAAAAATCTTGTCTCTACTGATCAACTTATATGTTTACTACTAATGTGAATAAAATTATGAATGAATAAGAAGGTATAGCTTATTGTGCTAATTAAAATACACAGATCTGTTTGATTGATCCGGCTCAGAATGACTATTACTTCCAACGTTCATGTTAACCTGAACATGAAGGAGGCCTCACTTTGACTTTTAAATGAAGGATTGCTATACAAGCGCTGTTCTTATGTGTTTTGTATTGTTTGCTGTACATGTACTGTAATTTTGTGTCGTAAATGAATACCTCCATAATCTTTCTTTTCTACTATGATAAGTAATTACGCATTCACGTTAAGTACAAGCACTTATAGATAAACAAAGCCAACACCATTTTTATGTAAAAGTAGCCACAACAATATATTTTGAAACCAGTAAAAGTGACCTATCATATGTAACAAGAAGTATTCAAAACTAATCCTGAAGCTATGTTCTGAAATCAAAGGTATCAATGATAAATCGCAATTAATTATCAACAGTGAGTTTGATTAGGGTGATAAAACCTTCATTTGTAGTTTATTTACTTGCCAGTTGACAAATTTTGTTTTAATACAATAAGTTCTACCAATTTCTTCGCGGACTTTTATGTCGCAAGATGTCGATCTAGTGATGCCATAATTGGGTTATTTCCTTAATATATTTGGTAAAATTGTTATTGTTACTCGTAAACCATCTGTGATAGAGAGTTCGGGTCTTTTGATTGAAGTTCCTTGGTGCATCAAAATGAAAATGAGGTCATGGTCTATTCTTATTTTTTTTTGATTGTGTACTCAGCTCCTAATTGCTACATGTAGTAAGGGAAACAAGAAAAATCTTGAAGCGTGTCATAATAAAATTGTGTGTATGATCAATCAAACATCAAAGATTACAAAAAGATGCATTTCATTCTTATAATTACATTTCTATTCTATAACCGTGAAATAACGAGTTATATCATTATAAAATTGTCACAGGAAGCACATGCTGAAATGCACTTTACATTTTTGGGAAATATACTCTTATTTTTATATGTCTCTATTGGTGTCACCAAATCAAAATATGAATTCGCATAAAACATACATGTAATGTAATTATTTTACACCGAACGCATTTTAATATGCGTTGTGCTCTTATGCTAGCTCTTTGAGTATAAAACAAGTCTTTTGATTTTGGTTTTGGATCATAACATATACATGACTATTTTTAGTAAATCATGCTAATATTAAAGTGTCTAGTATTCCAGATAGGACTAGTCTGGTTCAGCATTAAATTATATGCATTGTCTTTGTATTTGTTACTAATGATTTTGACACAAACACAAAACGTTCGGTTGGCATGCTATTTTCGTTTTAATAGGTAGTTTTGTTTTACCTAAATTAATGACTCATCATTGCCTCCTGCCAAAGAAGCTGACAACATATGGGTGTTGGTTTCTTGCCTTTAAGATATTCATGTATTTCAATGTTTCAGTATAAAACTGTAAACAATATTGAGAACCTGTTTGAATTCAAAATAATGAGACAAACTTTTCAAAATTTTCTAATTGTTAAAACTGAAAATAAATTATTATAAACGGATATTTCAAGAGTCCACCATCAAAAAAATACAGTACTTGCACCCTTAGGCGTTACTGTTTGACGTTAACTTGACTGATCGGTGATTGATCGGTGACAGATGTTTGACTGATCGATGACTGATCGGTGATCGATGACCCATAGAATCCGTCAGATACGTCAAATAAGCTATGTTAGAGTTACTGTGACAACGGTCAGAGATCGATCAGTAAACTAATTGTATGCACGGATCGAATCAATACGTATATATTTAAAATTCTTATGTAAAACGAACTCCACTGTTTTACATTCGATAAACGCGGACCTCTATGAAGACAAGTTTCTTCGTTAATTTGTAACCAATCCCAAATAAAACAAATATATAAATTACTGTTCATATTCTCTTATTTTTCTGCAAAATAAATTACATAAGTGCAGAATATAAAATAGAAATTACCCATATTTCATCTTTTAATAAAAAGAAAAAATGCAATGTTATTTGTAATTAGCTATTTTAAAGCATCAAGATATTTTCTTTTTAATAGAATTTCAATACAATAAGGATTAAGGTACTTAAACTTTTGTATGTGTTGAATACAAATTCAATAATTTCTTTATTTTATAGAAATTATGACCCGCCAATTGATTTCAATACTTTTGTACATCAAGATTTGTTGATTTTATAAAATATTCTTAATTTCAGGAAAAGATACTAGATTTTTGTTCGTGTTGCTTAAAATGCAAATGTTTCTTCTTCTATATCAGAAATAATGTAACGTCAATTGCAATCAGTCATTATAAATGCCTTTAGATAAGTAATTGGGTATAAAATATGAATAATTGAAGGATAAATATGCATAAACTTTTGTCTTTGTTAAATAAAATGCAATCATTTCTTTATCTTAATAGAAATTATTAACCGCCATTGGATTTTGTACTTTTTATAGTTTAGGGTTGTTTTTGTTCAGAATTAAAAGAATATCAGAGAAAATATACTAAAAGGTTGTTCACATTGTTTGAAATTACCAACTTTTACTCTTTTGATATAAATAATGCAATGTTTTTATCTAGTTATTCCAAAGGCCTCAAGATAAGATTATTTTATAAGACTTTTCATAATGTAAGGAGAATTATACTTAAACTTTTGTTTGTGTTGAATACGAATGCAATAATTTCTTTATTTTGATAGAAATTATGAACCGCCAATTGATTTTAGTACTTTTTGTACATCAGGTTTTGTTGTTTTGCATAAATTATGCTGAATTTCAGGGAAAAGATACTAAATTTTTGTTCGTGTTGCTTAAAAATGCAAATATTTCTTCTTTTATATAAGAAATAATGCAAAGTCAATTGCAATCAGTCATTATCAATGCCTTTAGATGAGTAGTTTTGTATAAAATGTGAATAATTGAAGGATAGATATGCATAAACAATTGTTTTGTTGAATAAAAATACAATCATTTTTATGTTAATAGAAATTATCGATCGCCATTGGATGTTTGTACTTTTTATAGTTCTGGATTGGTTATTTTAATAAAATCAAAAGAATATCAGAGAAAATATACTTAAATATTTTTTCGCATTGTTTAGAATAACCAAATTTTCCTCTTTTGATAAAAATATTTAATGTTATTTGTAACTAATTATTTTAAAGGCCTCAAGATAAGATTTTTATAAGAATTTAAATAATGAAAGGAGAATAATACTTAAGGTTTTGTTTGTGTTGAATATGAATGCATGAATTTTCTTGATTTTGACAGAAATTATGAACTGCCATTTGATTTTAGTATTTTTTACATCAAGATTTGTTGTTTTCATAAAATATGCTGAATTTCAGGAAAAGATACTAGATTTTTGTTCGTGTTGCTTAAAATGCAAATATTTCTTCTGCTTTATCAAAAATAATGCAATGTCAATTGCAATTAGTCATTATAAATGCCTTTAGATAAGTAATTTTGTATAAAATATGAATAATTGAAGGATAAATATGCATAAACGTTTGTTTTGTTGAATAAGAATGCAATAATTTCTTTATCTTAATAGAAATTATTGGCCGCCATTGTATTTTGTACTTTTTATAGTTCAGGATTGTTTTTTGTCGTGAAAGTAAAAGAATATTAGAAAATAAACTAAAATGTTGTCATATTGTTTAAAATACCAATTGTTCCTCTTTTAATAAAAGTTAATGTAAAAATACTAAAATGTTATTTGTCACTAGTTACAAATGTATTTCAAAGGCCTAAAGATAAGATTTTTAAAAGAATTTGAAGAATATAGTTAAAATAATACTTTAAGTTGAACATGGATGCAAGAATTTCTTTATTTTGGTAGAAATTATGAATCACCATTTGATTTCAGTACTTTTTGTGCATCAGGATAGGTTGTTTTTCATAAAATATGCTGATTTTAAGGAAAAATACTAAATTTTTGTTTGTGTTGCTAAAAATGCAAATGTTTCTTTTTATATCAGAAGTAATGCAACGTCAATTGCAATTGGTCATTTTAAATGCCTTTAGATAAGTAATTTTTACACAACGCATATTATTGGTAACATATTGTGGAAGTGACCTAATAAGATACATATGGGGTCAGTAAACTCCATACGGGATGAGAGTGAATTTATCTCACTGACTATCTCACTTACATGTGGCATTTATACTAGAGGCCTATCAAAGTCTTCATTATAAAGAACATACTTTCATTGGATTTTACAAACACAAATGCCAACAATAACAGCTTATTAGTTTTTAATGCGCTTTTCTGCATTTATTTCAATTGTGCATCATCAATTTTTAACCGTGTTGTTTGTTTTTTATAAAGGGAAGTAACATCACTACTTACTGTGTATTAACATATGCCCTACCTAGAAATTAACCAAATATGAAATATACACGGTCTCTACGCGGAAACTTTTTGCCAGTGATATTCTTAGAAATGTAAAGGATGCAAGATGATGATATGTTTGAATATAAGTTGTTGTATTACAGGAAAATAACTTGATGCAATCACCAATTCATTTAAATGACAGCAATTACCTAGCCGAAAATTTGAGTAATACAGCAGATGATGCAAACGGGTTTATGCAGATGGAAACAGATTCTCAATTACAAACATTTTAACACGAAGCGAAAGTTGAAGTCACTCCAGTGATAGTAAGTTCATTCTATAAAATGAAAACATAGTTTCCTATGGGCCATAAAAGTTATACACCTTTATCATATGAAGCCCGACTCTTTCCCATGTTAGTCAATAAATAAATCAACCATGATAATTTGCCAACGGATGAAAAAGTATATGGCATCCTGTGTCTTTGACGGGGAGTTTGTAACAGTCACACAATTATTCAGTTAGCATTCCAGGGTAAGTTCAAAATCGAATGTGGCCCAAGTCTGTCTAGTATTAGCCAAGAAAGGTCTACAACAATAATACAACTCTTAGATCATAGTATTTCCTACTTTAGCCTTTTCAGCTCACTTTGCGGTCTAAGGTTTTGCATAACTAAGCGCGAGTCGTCAATCAGTTGTTATCTTTCAAATTGTTCATATCTGCAATTCATTTTTGGATTGAAATCATTTTTTGTCCATCAACTGACCTGGCCATAATGAATAAAAACACTTTATAACAGTTTTGTTTGGCATCTATTATAAAAACTATTACAATAAGAAAAACAACTGGCAGGGTAAAACTGGTCAGCATGTCATAAAACCACACTTCTTGTTTGGACCTCTTGCTCCTGTAATGTTAATCATGAACTTTGTACCAAATGATTGTTATTTTCTTGAAAAGAGCTTGGTTAAAAGTGTAAATGGAAAAAAAAAAAAAAAAACAAACTCAGCCAGTTGTTCGGAGGTTTTGCCCCTGAAAGGTGATTTGATTTACTGAGTTTCTCATTTTGGCTGTTATATGTAAATTTCTCGGATCTAGCTAAACATTTTAAAATGCTAAAATTATAAGAATGGCATAATATATCCGCACTAAACATTTCAGTAACATCTGACGTGTTTTATAGTCGGTGTCTCTGAAATTAAGCTTTTTATATGTTGCAGTCTAATAGTGCTATCTCAAAACTAGGAACTAGGTAAAACAGTAAATTGCAAAATGCGTTTTGGGGTTATATTTGATGTAAGCTTAATCAGCAAAAATTACAAAGAATATTCATTTGTATTTTAATATTTCATATATCAATGCAATAGGACAGACAGGGAACACACATTACAAAAAGTATGCAATGCATTTTATGAATTTTGCCCAGCTATTGTACAGCAAAAGCCCAGGTGATTTAAGTCAAAGTCCAAGTGAGTGTACATTGATGTTTTTTTTCGACATCACTATAATGAATTCATTCAAATATCTACCGGGACAATGGCTATAAACCGTTAATATAGTATAAAGTAATGGGTCAAATGCTACACTTCTTGGAGAACGTTGTGTGTTTCTTTTTTTTTTTTTTTTTTTTTTTTTTGCAATTGTGTGCGAATTCAGCAACTTGTTATTGATGGTTTGAAAGGGGCAGACCCATTTGATCGTCTCCTTAACGACTTAAAAGAAGTAACAAACGTACCGTTTTCACACTTTGTATAAAAACAATCCGTAAAAAACACAAAATTTATAATGTTTGATACTTAATAACTCGTTTATATAGGTGTCGGATGTCTTTAGTTGTGTGGGAACTTCCAAACCTCGACAAGTGATAATTACATGCTTCACTCGAGCACTCTTTGCGTTTTATCTTTCACGATATTATTTGTGTTGCAAGTGAAGTAGCTATCTTACATATAGCTCTAATTAGAGTATTAGCGATTATTGAAAGCTAGTTCAACGTGTATTATAACTAAATAATACATTATTTTCCCATACTTATATAACAATCGACACAGATTTAATGTCAAAACGTCATCAATATGCTGAGCGATCAAGACCTTTGCAATGGCAAAACTTTTGTTAGGATGAAGGCCAATAAGGGTACATAACTGTATAGCAAATCATACTAAGTTAATTCTTCTGATAAATCATACAATCGATATTTTCTTATATTGAAACATCTTTACATATATTTTTTTTCTTTTCACCACGATACTGTCTGTTTAACTTGTACATGTGTAGCTGTGATTGCTCCTTGGAATCTTCTTACAGTTTGTACTTGTATTTAGGTTAAGCATAAATGTTGATGTATTAAATAATGAATTAGTTATTTCAAGCAATTGTATATGACAAACATATATGTCTCCAAACCAGTTCAGTTCAGTCTGAGTTAACGCTACCCATAGCTACATTTACAAGTGAGAGGTGTGACTAGTTATACAACTTGCTTTAAGCCACCATTTTCTACAAAGAAAATGCCTGTTCCAATTCAGGAATATGTTGGGTTTTTTTTTTGATGTATGTGAGTTTTGATTTTACCATTGGATAAGTGAGCTTCCGTTTTGCAAAATCGATGTTTATTGTCAGTGTCGTCGAAACAATTGTGTGAGAGAGTAGATGCTTATCATATAATTAATAATTTAATGTATTAATTATTAATATTTAAATTGAAAATTAAGGCGACAGTAGTTTACCGATGTTTAAATTTGTAAATAGATTAAGAAGATACAAATAAAGTAAACAAACGTACACAAAATTAAAATAACAAACAAAAACAACAAAAGTTTTAAACAAATATAGCAAATAAAACTCATGACTTTATTGTTAGAAAACAAATTTGACTGACAGCAACATATCAACACTGACAACGGTAATGCACGAATGTAGTAGAATAATAATAAACAAACGTGTTAATGATTTACCTACTAGTATTTGAAATTGTTCATGGAATGAAATGTTTTTACTCGTAATATCTTTTTCCTTTAGATGCAAAGGTCATGTTAAAAACTTACGTGTACTCCTGTCAGGAAGCTGTGCAAGCAAAGGAGTGCATGAATAAGTCGTTGCTTGTGGGATACACACTTCACTGAGTTGACAGCCGTGACCTTTGCATGGACCAGCTAGTGCCTGCAAGTTGAAAGGATGAAGATTGCTTGCAATTGAAAATATCAAACATTTTCTACACCTCTGTCTCCCAGTGTTACGATATTATTAGTTTAGATGAATATATTTTTGTCTTGAATATTGAGAAGGCGTACTTAGAGGTGTTCTTAATAAAAACAAATCATATTCATTTATTTTTTCAAATCAAAGGTATTTAAAACAAAAAGGTTAAAATGGGTATGACATTAATAGTTTGCTTGACTCATATCAAAAATATTTAATTTTTGGATTTGAACATTTCCAATTATTAAAACTATGTGTGGTGCTTAACTTATGGCGGAGTGTATACATGGTATATAAAACAAGAATGTGTCCATAGTACACAGATGCCCCACTCGCACTAACATTTTCTATGTTCAGTGGAACGTGAAATTGGGGGTCAAAACTCTAATTTGACATTAAAGTTAGAAAGATTTTACCATAGGGAACATGTGTACTAAGTTTCAAGTTGATTGGACTTCAACTTCATCAAAAACTAGTTTGACCTAAAACTTTAACCTGAAGCGGGACAGACGGACGGACGGACAGACGGACGAACGGACGAACGGACGCACAGGCCGAATAACATAATGCCCCAAGATGGGGCATGAAAATGTTTGTAAAAAATTTCATAGCGAGTTATACCAACTAGATGTATGCAGGTATATTTTCATTTACCTGTGTTTAAAGTAATTGCATATGTCTGATATTTTAGTTCAAACATATTGTTTTTCTTAAATTGTTTAACATTTCACAGCGGTATAACATTTTACTTTAATTATTCCTTCCTTAGTTTATCTATTTTATATTTACATTGTATCATAGATCAAATTTATTTGTTCAGTGTATGTTCACTGGTGTTAATATGTCTTTTGATTGAGTTAAGCCATTTCAATTGATATTTTATAGTGTGTCTTTCTATGTTGTGATGTTACACTATTGTTTCAGATAAGGGTGAAGGTTTGGTACCATTAAAACGTTTAAACCCACTGCAATTGTTTGCACCTGTCCTAAGTCAGAAATCTGATGTTCAGTAGTTGTCGTTTGTTGATGTGGTTCATAAGTGTTTCTCGTTTCTCGTTTTTTATATAGATTAGACCGTTGGTTTTCCCGTTTGAATGGTTTTACACTAGTAATTTTTGGGGCCCTTACAGCTTGCTGTTCGGTATGAGTCAAGGCTCCGTGTTGAAGACCGTACTTTGACCTATAATGGTTTACTTTTATAAATTTTGACTTGGATGGAGAGTTGTCTCATTGGCACTCATACCACATCTTCTTATATCTATATACATATAATTAGTGACTAATATTTCAAAGTATGTTTTGTTTTAATTTTGTTTTGTTCAATTGGCTGTTTGCGGTCAAAATCACCTGTGGTTATCTACGTACATTATTTTCATTTTAACAAAATCAATATCTATAGCTGGGTGAATCTGTTTGACTGTGGTGTGTGTGTAAAGATGAAGGGTTGTCATGATTAAATCAAAATAGGTATGTCATTAATGGTTCGCCGTATGACTTAATTTGTCTAAATATAACATGGTATTACAAATTTTCATAAGATGAGGAAAATAGATGCTAAAACTTTACAATCAAATAAGAATTTGCTATATTTGTTTAAAACTTTTGTTGTTTTTGTTTGTTATTTTAATTTTGTGTACGTTTGTTTACTTTATTTGTATCTTCTTAATCTATTTACGAAATTTAAATATCGGTAA
Source organism: Mytilus coruscus (assembly GCA_017311375.1). NCBI lineage: Eukaryota > Metazoa > Mollusca > Bivalvia > Mytilida > Mytilidae > Mytilus > Mytilus coruscus. The sequence goes on along the minus strand of JAASAO010001856.1, from coordinate 6,096 downwards.
ACTACTGTCGCCTTAATTTTCAACTTAAATATTAATAATTAATAAATTAAATTATTAATTATTTAGTAAGTATCTACTCTCTCACACAATTGTTTTGACGACATTGGCAATAAACATCGATTTTGTAAAAATGTTTCTGCACATTCCGATTTTTTGTCTCAATGCGTGAACTCATCTACAAGTTATTTAACTAAGGTAATAAGAACACATATAATTCTCCAATTTTCATTTTATACTCTTATGTCAACGTTTGATACATAAGGGACTGGTCATTTGTAACCTGAAAGGGGGAGGAAAATAAGTGGGCTTGAAAATTTTGGGGAATAGAAAGGAGGGATGTCCAATTTTTCAATACTTCAGATGGGGGATTATCGAAAAATTTTGGGTACCCATAACCACCTCATCTCCAATAAAATACATATATTTTTGCACGATAGACTCTAATTTTTTTAATGTTAAGTATTTCAGTCAGTACTTACATCTCATATATCCCAGTGAACTTGAACATGTTGAAATTAAGGATACTACTGATACTAGAAGGATTGCTTCATACCTTGATATTTTCCTCAAAATTGACACAGATGGACGACTTCACACTAAAATCTATGACAAACGGGACGATTTCAACTTCCCAATTATATATTTTCCATTTCTCAGCAGTAACATACCCTCTGCCCCATCGTATGGTGTTTACATATCTCAGTTGATACGTTATGCTCGTGCATGTTCACACTATACGGACTTCAAATACAGGAGTGTACTCCTTACGCATAAACTGCTCAAACAGAGTTATGAGGCAGAAAGATTAAAATGACACTACGTAAATTTTATGGACATCATCACGAATTGATTCATCTATACGATGTGTCTATGTCTAAAGTAACTAAAAACATTTTTACCACGTCTTAGATTGTGATTTACCATCTACGTCGTCTGGTCTGCTAAGTAACAAACGTGACCTATTCCCGAATATGACTGTTTTCCCGAGTGTGAATTCGCATTGCTATTATAGACGTGTCTCGGTATTTATACACCCAACATTCATGTATTTAGTTATGATGTTTCGTTTGTAATTCTTGTTTGATATTGTGTTATGTCTTATCGTTTGTGGTTTCAATTCTCTTTTTTCATTTTCTATGTCTATATAAAAGTTTAAATGTACTACATGCACAGGATTTGTTTATTTACACAATTTTGATTAAGAAGAAAACCCGACATGGTTAGAAAATACAAATAATTACACCATTACTAACACAATTTTATATTAATATTCTTGTATGGTTAGAAAATACATAAAATAACACCATTACAAACTTAATCCCAATTTTCTTGCGTTTATTTGTACTCTATTCCTGTCACGTAATGTTGTCATTTTAGCGTTATTTTTTACATTGCCATATAAGCGGGAGGTTTGGCTAGCAATAAAACCAGGTTCAACCCACCATTTTTCTTAAAATGCCATGTACCAAATCAGGAATATGGCAATTGTTATCAAATAGTCCGTTTCTATGTATGTTGGCGTTTGTTTTGTAGCAGTTCAGTGTTTTTGTTGTTCCGATGTTTTCCTCTTATTTAATAGTTGATGTGTTTTCCTCGGTTTTGGTTTGTGACCCGGATTTGTTTCAGTTAGATCGATTTATGACTATTGAACAGCGGTATACTACTATTTAAGATTCAAATCCTAAGTTTCAACAGCTTCTTTCAGGAATGTATTTTTATCTGAGGTTAATTTACCGACTTCTTAATAAAGGATACTAGAACACACCCGCGGGTCCGTGAGTAAATTATTGTACCTATGCCTTTTAAGTATTCGTATTGTCATATAATAAAGTCATGATGATTGTAAGGTGCACAGATTTATCCTGCTTTTAAAATCTTACTGTTTTAAATTTAATTCTTTTTAACCAAAATCAATAGTGGCATTGAGGTGGAAGAAAACATACTTGTTATATAGTATACTATAGTGTTACATAGATATAAAACAACTACTGGAATAATTGGAGGGATTTACAGAAGGTAACAGGTTACAAACGGAAATTACATGTGATATATACTATTGGTATCGGTATCGGATTCGACCCTTAACTTGTTAATTATTGGTAATATTAACTATGTGAAAAAACAAAAGGACCTGGAATGTAGTAATTTTAAACAACACCATTGTCGTATATAAGTTATATGTATAGTTGAGTTCTTTGATTCGTCGTTTTTACGTCATGCCGGCTAACAAATTGGACCTACTTATTTTAGTAGTATATATGTAGATATGAACAATGTGCTGAAATTGAATGAAGGTGTGGTAAATGTCAATGATACCATAACAGGAATATTCCTTTGGCCCCTTCTGTTGGTGTGATAATATATTTCACAATTTGTTCGACATGCCCGTGTCTGTAACTGGTTTTAGATTTCAATGAACATAATTTATGTATGACTGGTAAAATAAAAGGCAGGGATTTCGTTACCACAAATTAGTTAAAACTTTACCAATTCTTTCATAGATATAAAGAACCGGTTAGAAAGTTTGGCTGTCTTTGTAGCATCTTAATTATTTTAGTGATGTTGTTTATAAAGGCCGTAAATTTAGAAACATTCCATGTAAATAATTGATACTTTGAATACTCTTATTCTTAAAGGTTATCAATTTAACACAGTAGTTAAATCTTTAAATATTATTTTATAGGACTAATTACATTGTAATTGTTTTTTTTTTTTTTTTTTTTTTTTTAAATTAAAACATAACTGATTTGTTCAGGTCTCTCATACCTGTATCTGATTTGAAGCATTCATATGGTTCTTAAAATTATTGTAAAAACAAAACATTGTAGCACTTTTCTTTTAAGTCTGATCACTTCTCCCTATCAGTTTCAAAAAGACAAGTCACTTTTCCTATGATTCTAAAATAGTGTGAGCCCTGACAACTATTGTAATATTTTATTGAACGATAATAATATCAGTAGAAGTTGTATGCATTTATTTTTGTTTTAAAGAATAAAAGTATTGAGAAATGATGGAGGTGATGGGTGAAATTTGCATGTCTTTTGAAGGAGGGTTTTGAATTCATTTTCCTTCCACCAGGTAGGGACTTGAAGAAAATAACAGAAGTTATAATGTTTCCTCCCATCCCCAAACGAAAGAAACTGACCAGTCCATAATGATTAATTGCAGCGAATTTAATTTCAATTTCTAATCAATGCATCGTGCAAACGTTAACTAAGCCTGATATTGTACATTAAATTTACATTAAATACACACACATAAATCAATCATATCTAATATTCTCTATATTGAATTTGCATATCGTCGTTTGTCTTTTAGTTATTATCTATGTCATGATGCTGTCAGTACTTTCTTGAATAATTGGTTATAATATGTACTTGGTACCTTCTTTGTAAAATATAAAATACAATAGCGATAACATATGAGATGCATCAGATAGAAATTGACCTTATGAAAATTGAGTTGATATCAGAGCCATACGAAACACACTAAAGTTCATCTTTCATTTCGTACTTGAATGTTCCGCAACCAATCAAAGGCTTATACATGTACATGTATATATTCACATGTATAAGATCGAACCGGTTTTCTAAAGTTACCTTCATCAGCAACAATCAAAACCATAAATTTGACAGCCCTGAAGATTGTATACTTGAGGAACTATATGACTAATACCAAATTCAAAAGAGATCTCAAAAGAATAGCAAGTAAGTCAAAAGTAAACTTTGCCATTGGGAGGTGTTTGTTTGTTAATAATGTATGAATTTATTGATTGGAAATGTAAGAACAAAATGTAATAATCATGTAACTGGCGAAGCAATGACTACTTGGCTAATGCTACCCTCGGGAATAACAGCTTACTTGCAGAGGTATTGGCTCGGTGCTATCAGTTAAATTAGTCTATTGAATAATTTTCAGTAAGTACGCTTGCAATATGGGAAACACAATACGTAAAACTTCTAAAACATCAAAACAATTTCAACTTTAACCTTGGTACAACTACATTGTTTTTGAAAAAAGAAAATTGATAATCACAATGTATCATTTAATTCGTGCTGATGAAGAAACATCTATTCTGTGGGGAAGAAACTCTAGGGAAGAGAAAACGGATTTGAAAGAAGATGCCATAAATTTAATACTTTTGTACAGGATATATTTATTATTAAAGTATTACAGTGATAACAAAATATCATAGCGAGAAACACTTAGACCGTGCGGAACTTTACATACCTCTACATACCTCTGCTTGTAATAAAAAAATGATTAGTCAAAGAAAAACTGACAATTCCATGTCAATAAGAAAAAACGACGAAGAACCAATAAGTAATACTTGTTTATAAATGACAACAATTTGTGATCGTATCAGCCTATTTTTCATGAGGCATATGTGTTTTGATATTTCCTCAACAGCAGTTAGTAATACAAGACAAACAATTTGATATAAAACATATTTTAAACTTTTGGATTAAAGATGAAAGGAAAAGTTTTTAAAATCTTTCCTTTGTAATGAAGGAAATATATTTCAAAGGAGAGACGCCATTCAAATTATATCTGAATGTTTCTATTTAAATACAGCAACTAACACTTGTTATGTGAAACGTTATATAATAAACGGCATATCATGTTTATATACGTTACCGCTATTTGTCATCCATGTCAGGATATCAGTACTTTCTCGTAGTTTCATGTCAGAAAAGAAAAGCTTGATGAAACTGTGCAAAAGTGATATTTATATAACATCTATAGGTCAGATATCACAAAATAATACTTAATGTTAACATAAATGTGTTGACTACGTGGCTGGTGATACCCTCGGGGACGAAACATCCGTCAGTAGTGGCATCGACCCAGTGGTCGTTAAAAACATCATCAAAGACATCAGTATGCCAGATAAGCGTTTCTTCTACACAATGAATGAAAGAAAAGCGTAAAGTTACTAATATTCTTATCAGCATTTCTTGAAATGCCAATATTCCTTACCTTATTTAGAAATTGTATACCTTTTTTTAAATCATAAAATCAGTTATTGAGAACGCATTGCATTATAGAGAATTTGATCATTTTGCAGTACCTGAAATATCGGTTTGAATTTATTTAGAGTGCTAATAATATTTAATGGACATCATGAACCAGCATTGGAAATTAAATTCTCGGGATTGATTGTTTCACACGTAAAGTAAGCAATATAATTACACATTTGCAAAATATATCGAGGCATAAATCATGTTAAAAACACAAAGGTAATTTTTTTTCTTTAATTACCATATACAGTTTTTAAAAACCAGTAGCTTTAGCATATCAGGACTGATTGTTGTACTTAAAAATAGGAACAATATCGGTTTACAGTTACTTTAACTGTTGACGGGATTAATTGAAAGTGTAAATATTTCTTTTCATTTAAAATCGTTAACTGGAATTTGGAAACATAAAATATGAGCATGTAAGGTTAAAGATTTGTTTTTGCATTTATCTTTATTAATTCAGTAAATCGATTTTTATTGAAAATCGTGTACCAGTATTCGACATAAATGTATTTGTACCAACGGATAAATTGCATAGCATGAAATGTGAGAAATATAGGAATAATCTTATTGGCATCTTTGTCGGCATAAATAAAGAGTGTCAATATTTTTCCTTTTTATTGAACATCAGATACCAGTAGTGAAAATCAATAGTCTTTGTAAATCTGGACTGAATTACACGAAATGCGACAATACATGTATATGCCTATAGTTACTAACAATTTTGTTGTCATAGATAAAGGGTGTCAAAACGTAGTTCTTATGCAATCATGTCACGGTATTTAAATCAAATAGTCTTAGTATCTAGATTTTTTGTTAAATAAAATGCAAGCAACATAACTAAATAGTTCCGTTAATTATTGAAGAACTCAATTATGAGTGTTCCAATTTTTTTTTTTAAACAACACGTTCCTATTTTTGAAAACATATGGCCTTGTGTCAAGGGTATTTGTTTCTTAAAAATAGCAATGAAGGTATACAGTTACTATGATTTTTGTCGTAATTAAGACTTCCAATAGTTTTTCTTAAATTAAAAATCATGTGCTGGTTTTGGAAATAAGTATTTTTAGCATCT